>PVLA01010908.1:0-58336 GCA_004027455.1 Hydrochoerus hydrochaeris | reverse complement strand
AATTAAACCTATTAACTTGGAATGCCCATTGGAACTTAATGACTTCCATATGGCAGTGAGTTTGACAACTAAAAGTTCTTTAAAGTCTCCATTCAACCCAACAATTTCAAAGGTTTTCCATATTACCATCTTCTGTGTTACACTATGAGGATATTTGACTTCATTTTAACATTTATGTACTATAAAAGACTAGTTAAAAAAGTAAAATGTCAACAAATCAAAAAGGCTTTCAAAATGTACAAAAAGGTTCAAATAGATAAATTTACATAATAACAGCTTAAATCATCAACTACTGTACTTTGAAAACCAACATGTTTGTAGGTAAGATATTCTTGTGTCTTTACCTTCACTACAGAATGACTTGTCAGCACCTGAGAATCGCACAGTCTCCTTTACAATTTTCTCAATTTTACAATATTCACACATTGCCATTACATTATTTATTTTCTTATATTCATCAGAACAATTCTTGCCACAGAACTGAAACATTTTACCCTGCAAAGAAATAATCATTAAGTACTAAATGAACATGTTGCTTACCTTATAAAAATACTGTGTCAATGTCAAAACAAGCAGTATTTGATAAATGAAGAGCAAAATATAATTTTACAGATAGACTTACTCATACTCAAACACTTACCATGAACCTAAACTTTACCTTATAGTCAAGAAGTTCTGGTTTTGTGGCAAAAAGACGGTTACAGTGTTGACACCTGAGTTTCACAACATTTCGTGTAAACCCAATATGCTGGGATTGGGCAGCAAGCCGCTGAAGACCTGCAGCAGCAGAACTACTGATGGAAGTGGGAGAAACAGCAGAGGTGTTACCTCCTCCTGCTGACACTGTTGAACCTGTGGGGATGCTGACAATTACTTGGCCCTGAGATAAGGGCACTACTGAAGAATTCATTCCAGTTGGTTTGTTGAACAAGTTCTGAAAAAATCAAACAACAAAGAAAGACAGACGTAAGGATCTGTTTGAACAAATGAAATTTACATGGCACATAATTCTAGACATGTAAGATAGTGATGAACAGGTAAAAAGAATCCCCTACCTTTGACCAGCTTATAGTAACTGAATGAAAGGGGTTTCATTTATGTCCAAAAAAAAAAAAAAAAAAACAAGAGAAAGAAAAAGTTTAACTAGCAATCATCAAAAGATAATCTGGATGCTCATTGTATAATTTAGTTCTTATAGAAGGCAGTTAAAATAGCTTGCCACCAAATTCAAGATGAACTAAGAATCTAAGTTTTTAGGACTGCAACAGAAACTCAGGCAATCCAGGCACTATCAAACACTTAATAAGTTTTATAACTACAGTATGTGACTCACTGACTGAAGAAGAGGAAGATTCCTGAAGCCATACCTGGAAAGCTACCACACAACTGTAGCTGCAGAAGTTGCGTATACTTCCATCTGACATGGCTAGGTGATACTGAGGGATTGCTGAGGTTTTACAACTGTTACATTGAACTTGTACACCTTAGCGAATCAAAATAAAAACTAATGAGTAATTTATACAAATCTATGAGAAATTAAGTAATACAGAATATACAAAAAACTCAAGGGCCAAGTTAAGTTGCAGGAACTGGAACTAAAGTCATTTATGTCTTACAAGTCAAAAAGTTAACATTTAAAACTTTTTTTAAAAACATCTACCCTGAAACTAAGTAATAAACAAATCTTAAAATAAATCAAATGTGGATAAAGCAAACACATTAGAAAAAGCTGTATTGGGCCAGGGATAGAGCTCAGTGGCACAGAGCCTGCCTGTCAAGCATGAGGTCCTGAGTTTCATTCCCAGTACCAAAAAAAAGAAAGAAAGAAGCTATATGAAATTCTTTTGGTAAGATGGGAATGTATATATAGGCAAGTAAGTAAATAACAAATTAAGAAAATGAATGACATACCAAAAAAATATGAAATAATCTCAAATTTGTCTTAGAAATCAACTAAATTTACACAAAAATCTGGATAAAAAAAACCTGGAATTTTTGAATTACTACATTTTATTCTTTATGAAATCAGTATTACCTGCAGAGGTAACCATTTTAACGCGGTACGCAGATAAGCAATTAACAGAGCAAAAAAGCTCTGTTTTCCCCAAACTACTCGTATTTTCAATCATTTCTGCTGAGGATCTCAATGATTTGCAAAGTGCACATGGTGTAATCTTGGCTGATTTCTATTAAGAGAATAAAACAACATTATTTTAACCAATTTTTTAGTTAAAGTGTAATTCTCTGAAATGTTTATATATGTAACACTATTAAAATGTTTTACAGTCATTTTGTGTTTGAGAAAAGGTTTTGCTGTGTTCCAGGGTGACCTTGAACTCATGGAGATCCTCCTGCCTCAGCCTCCTGAATGCTGGGATTACAGGCATACACCACAACTCACTGGATTTATCAGGCATTACAAAATTTAGGCATATCCTCATTTTAATATGTATCTATTTTAATATCAAATACCACAAATTTACTTTGTACTCTTAGAGGATGAGTACAAAGATATCTTAAAAATCTCTTGATAGGTGCTGAATATATATGCTACCCTGAATATGTAACATGTAAATACTATTTAACATTATTTGATGTCAAGTCTCTAAGTCCTTAAGATGACAGGCTTGGAAGGTATGAGATATGCTTCCATTTCACTGCTTACAATATATGTTGTTATCAGTAGTAAAGTATTTGGAAATAAATGTATTATAATATCCTTAAATGTGTAATCTATTGCTGTATGTAGCACCTTCTAAAGGCATTTTTTTTTTTTTACATTTTTAGGATAGCTTAGCATAAGAGTATGAACTCCTCATTATGTTAATGGTAAAGTACTATTTTAAAAGTGGTTGTTAAAATCAATTACCTGGTCCCAAAATTAACTGCTAGATTATAATCATTATTTTCTAATGAAGTACAGTAGAATGAAAAATAAACTTTTTAATTGTCATATTCAGACCACTTATATTCAAAACCATAATGGCTGTTTAAGGATTTTCATACAGAAATAAGCAGAATTACTCCATAGAGAAATAAGCAGGATTATTAAAAGATATGTGAGTTCCCCGTCAATCTTAATTATTATATATATTGCTGTATGAAACTTTTCAGTTTAATACACATAATACACAAATGCAAAATTTTAGTCTGTACTAGTTTGCATTGTAAAAAATAAAAATAAAAAAAATTTTTTTGAGATAAGGTCTCACTCTTACAGTACAGGCTGGCCTTGTTCTCCCTGATCACAACTATCACCACAAACTTCAAGATTTGCAAAACTCAAACTTCAAGATTTTACAAAATTTAAATCAAACCAAGAGTGGAGGTATATAATTTCAGCATTCATAAGGCTGAGGCAGGAGGATCTTGAGTACAAGGCCAACCTGGACTGAGTTCAAGGTTAGCACAGATTACAGTTGAGACCACGTCTCAAAAAGCCAAAAGAAAAAAGAAAATTCAGGTCAGGAGTTAATCTCTTTGGAGCGTTTACTGACAAATCTTCCCCTATCAAGTATGGATGACTATGATTTTTCCTGTGGCTCACTGTAATACACCATACTTCCATGAAATCATCTCATATTTACTCATTTATGTATCACAGTCCCTCAGAATACGAGTAGCATCCAACACTAGTTGCATGACTTATATAAAAGAAAGTAGCAGAAATGACCATTAATATGCCAGGCTCAGTGCTAAATGCTCTCATCCTTATTTTATATAACCTTAAAAACATCTTAGTGACATAGGTGGTATTACAGCCACTGAGAGATAAGAAAATTGGGGCTAGAGATATAGGGATACATACTCAGTGATGAAGATACCTGAGACCCTGGGTTCAATCCCTAGTACAACAAGTAAAAAGCAAGCAAGTAAGAAAACTAAAACATTGGACTCAAGGAGTTACGCTGTTTTCCCCCAAGGTAAATCTGGGAACACAAAGGATGCAAATTAAATTTATAACTGCTTTACTACTAAATCCCAATTCTTTTGCTATAGTAGATATTAATATATTAGAAGATCAATAGGCACTGGCTAGAGTAACAAAATGAGTTTATAATTACAGTGTTTCATCCTGTTTCTCTTTCTCTGCTGGAATATGAATCATATTCCAAGGTGATGAATGAATCTAAGAAACTCTGAGTACCTGATACAGTATAAGGAAAAGAACATTTCTATTCTTGCCCTACTGGGCATTGAACCCAGAAGGGTTTTGTTTTGTTTTCTGGTTTTTTTTTTTTTTTTTTTTTTTTTGTCTTGTTGAGACAGAGTCTCACTATGCAGTTCTGATTGGCCTTGAGCTCACTTTGTTGCCCAGGCTGGTCTCAAACTCAGAACAATTTTCCTGCCTCAGCCTCCAGAATGCTGGGATTACTGGCATGTGCCACCATGCCCCGCTGGAGCCCAGGACCTCTTACATTCTAGCCAAGGAATCATTTCCATTCCTGTATAGTTTTAAAGAAAATCTACGTGAAGATACTTGGATTTTTTTCCCCCTGTGACAGAAACAAGAAAAAACAACAAAGCTAATATTTTAAATATTTTCATAATTTCTATCAAAAATTTACACTTCCAGAAGTCATGGAAGTACATGGCTCTTATCCCAGCAACTCAGGAGGCAGAGGCAGGATCTAAGTCTGAGCTGAGGCTGGGCATCTTAGCAAGATACTCTCTCAAAATAAAATTAGAAAGGGTTAGAGGTGTGGCTCAGTGGTAAAGCACTTGCCTAGCATGTGTGAGGCCCTGGCTTCACTCTCAGGCACTGGGGGCAAATATCTGGTGAAAAGCACAAAGACATCAAGATTAAATACGGTCAAATACCTGTTTGTATGCTGTAATACATGTTGAACTACAAAACTTTTTAGACTGTCCCTCTATCTGAAGCATGTGGCATTGTCCAGAACCACTATAACAGTAACCCCCACAGTTCTCACAACAGTTCATGGTGAGGTTGTTAGCAGAACGAAACTTAGAAAAGCAGGCATCACTACAAAGTTTATGTACCACATTCTGGTAATTAACTTCATGTCGAATCTAGGAATTAGAAAACAATACACAATCAACAAGCAGAAACTATCAAAAGCTGTGCTTTAAGAACAAGCCTTGGATTCATCACCCCAATAAAATAAAAAGGTAACTTACAACAGCATTCTTCTGACACATGCTGCATTTGGTTGAAATGCTATTTGTATTTATGGTAACAATAGGTTTTTTTTTCAGTTCATATGTTGACAAACATGACAGACTGCAAAAATCTTTACTGGTGGTGGTATTTTCAAATTGGGCGCTGATCACATCCTTTGGATTTAAAATATCTCTAAAAATGGTAACAAAGATAAAACAAACCACAATATAATTCATGTGTTTCCTTTTTGTGTGTTAAACCAAATAAAAAAGACAATTATAATAAAGGTAAAGGGCCCTGGAAACCCTGGGTTTTCTTTTATTTATTTTTTTGGTACCAGGGTTTGAACTCAGGACCTCACACTTGCCAGGCAGGTTCTTATGCCACTGAGCTAAACCCCTGGCCCAGCCCTGGGTTTTCTTGAAAAAAGCTTCTAAAGTGTTTCTATAAAATGGAATTAATATATCATTTACCTAATAGAACAATTGTGACAATGAGTATTATGTTTCAAAAATTGACAATGGTTATACTGAATGGTTGACATTCATTATTTCTATAGATGGGATTATAGAGTTCAATTTTCTTCTTTAAAACTGTCTATATTGCACAGGGGTGGTACTAAGTGGTAGAGTACATGCTTAGAATTGTATTTCCAAACTACTCTCTAAAAATAGGTTTACACTTGAAATTTTTAAACACTGTTATCTTTTCAAAGTAAAAGTACATTTCAAAGTACATTTAAAACTACATAAGGGCCAAGGATTTAGCTCAGTGGCATAACTGCCTGCCTGGCAGGTGCAAGATCTTCAGTTTAATCCCTGGTACCAAAAATTAAAACAAAACTACACAATATGTATTCTATCATGGTTTTATAAAATCTAACATTTCCACACAAGTTTTGTTTCCAAGCATTAACAGCAAAGGCAATGATAACTAAAATCCTAATGATCAAGGCTCTCTACCAAATCAACCCTCATTCCACCAGGACACCAGTTTTCTATAGTAATTTACCAGATAATTTAACGGTGAACCATTTGAAAAAACCAAATCTTCAGATAAGTAAAATTTTGTAAACAAAATACACCCATAAAATAGTTTAAAAACAAAATATACCCATAAAAAACCAAATCTTTAGATAGGTAAAATTTTGTAAATAAAATTTTACAATCAAAATACACCCATAAAGTAGTTTAAAAACTGAGTCACACTGAATCCTGCATCTTAAACTAATCATACTAATACTTTTTCTAAAAATTATAAATGTTTCAATAAATATAACAGTAAAGATAATGAAAAATCATTGTGAGAAATACCTGATACACTATCCTTGAATTCATATATAACTCCACTTCTTGTTGTCTTCCATACTTACCAGCTGTATACTTCCTTTAATTAGATCTTAATGTATTTCAAGGTATTTACTGAGAAGTTTGTCTTTTATTTATGTATTTTTTGAAACAGGGTTTTGCTATATTCCAAGCTGGCCTCAAACTTGCTATGTAGTCCAGGTTAGTCTTTGAACTTTAAACTGTCCTGCCTCAGCTTCCTGGAGTCCTTGGATTATAGGTATGTGCCACTAGCTACTGAAAAGTTACATTGAGACAAACAATGGCTATCACAGAAATATAAATAAAGAAATAACTCAACTCAGACCATGTGACATGAAAGTCTTCCTAAAAGACTAAAATCTTAGATCTTATATAGGAGTTTTCCAGATTAAGGAGGTGAATGTTAAAAGTGGCACAGATACAGGTAAAAGCAAAATAATGTATTTCTCACTAATTTCAACACTCTTAAGAGTTCAATTAGACTACATATTATATAGTAGTTACATATTATATAGAAGCAGAATGTTGTATCAGGATGAGAAGGAACAATCTCATTCTAATTTGTGAAAATTTAGAAAACAGCACAATACAGAAATGGTTGCTACACTGAATTTTATTATATGAAGAATCTGATCTAATACAATTAATGAAATTATCCAAACTACCTCCTTTACGTAGGATTTGAAATCATTATTTATTTAGTTAGTTAGTTAAATAAATGATTAGGTTCCTCTAATTAAATCTAAACTGGGTGCAATGGTGCACACTTGTTGTCCCAGTATTTTAGAAGACGGAGGTAGTAAGATCATAAGTTTGCCAGGCAGGCACTGTGCCACTGAGCTACATCTCCAGCCTCAAGATCACAAGTTGAATGGAACAAAACTTAGGGAGACTGTGTCAAAGCAGGGGAAGTAGTTGTGGGGGAGCCTAGGAATATAAGGCACTAAGCTAGGGAAAGAAGGGGAGAAAAGGTAAATGAAATAAAACTGAAAGTTAAATGATGGTTAAACAATATATTCAGAGTTTGGTTAAATTCAAGAGGCTAAGCAATATAGCTAACAAAAATTAAAATTAAACTCGTACTCAAGAACAGTTAATGAGTTTTTTTAACCAAAGTACTGCTGCCATTATTTTCACTGGTGTGTAAAAATAGCAGTAGCATTCAAAGGGTGGAAAACTTTTCTCACACTAATTGAACAATTTAGTTTCTTTCAATTTGTTTGTATGCAAGGTATACCCAATTCAGCAGTTTCAGATTGTACCAAATTGTTATAAAGACTGTGAATAACAGGGAGGGGAAGAAAGGGAAGGAAAAGTAACAGAAAATGAAAGAGCAGATTTTATGAAGTAAGGTAAAATGCATAAAAAAACAATGATCAGCAGTTGAGGTCTAAAGCAATGAGAAAGGTAAAATGTGAAAGAGATGGAAAGAGAAAATAAAGCAGTACCCAAAAGAACAGAGAAGGAGAAAGGGAAAAGACTAAGAAAGAAAAAAGGATAAAAGAATAAGGGAAGAGGTAGAATTATAAATAACAAGTTTCAAAAATTGAAAAGTTTTAGTAATGAATAAAACCATTAAATGATAGGTAAAACAGTCTTTTATTGAGGGGAGGGGAACTGAACCCCAAGGTCTTCACAGTAAGCTACATCCCCAGCTTGCTTAGGCTGGGTTTGAATTTTTTGTGATCCTCTAATCTCAGCCTCCTAGACTGCTGGGATCACAGGCATGTGTCATAATGCCTGGTTGAAATGAAACAGTCTTAAAGAATCATTAAATTATATTAAGATCAAGATACAGGAAAGTTGACATGCAAGTGGGTATCACCTATCACAAGAAACAATGGCAAATACCAGAGGCCAACATGACATGATAAATTTAGCTGAAAATAACGTGTGTGTGAGAATAAAAGTATAAGCCTGTAATTCCAGCACTCAGGAGGCTAAGGCAGGAGGATCACCATTCATTTGAGCTGATAGTGAGTTCAAGGCCAGCCCTGGACATCATAGTGAAACCCTGTCTCGAAACATTAAAAAAAATTTAAAAAGATTATACATATATAAAGACATATTTTAAAATTTATATGAGTTTTCTGTGGTAATTATGGAAAATATCTGATAAATCTTTGAAAGAAGTATCATATTATGAAAGGAGAAATATCACTAAGTTTTAGAAAATGCCATTATCCTAAAATTAGAATTAAATAAAGCCAGGTGTGCTAGTGTACATTTATAATGCCAGTACTCTGGGAAGCTGAGTCAGAAGGACTGCAACTTTGAGCCTAAGCTGGGCAATTTAGTGAGACTGTCAAAATTTTTTAAACATTTAAAAAGTTTAAAAAAGAAGTAGAGATGCACTGAAAAAAAAAATTTAAAAAAGAGCTTAAGGTACTGAGATGAAACAAACAAACAAAACAATATATAAAGTTGCAAAGAAAAAAGTTCTTATGTCAAACAATTTTGCAACAAGCAAAAAAATCTGTTAATTGTAATTTTCAATGGACTTAATCTGTTATAATTCAAACAGTATAGCTTTGTTAAGCTAAATTTGCCAAAATACTATGTACAATGAGGTGAGGGGAATGGAAGGAGAAAAAGGTAGAGGGAAGGGGACATAAAAGGAATTGTACATGTAGCAACTCCACATGATGAATGTAATCATTATTTCTGCAAACATGCAGGAATAAAAAATAAAAACTTTTTAAAAAAGAAATCACTGACTTCATAGCTCTAGCTATAAAATAATAACACATTTTCAAAAGTTAGGGTTATTAATTAGTTCAACAAATATTTAAGAATCTACTATGTTGGCTATGTAGCAGTAGACACAAAATTACAAGAGGCAAGTTCCTAGCTTCTTTAGTTACGAGTGTGTATGTTTTATATTGACATATAAAACCATTTATCTTATAAACAAGATGTTTAAGTGTATAAACATGATGGAATGACTAAATATTGCATAGAGAGAGAGAGACAGAGAGACAGAAAGAGAGACAGAGACAGAGACAGATAGCACCTCAAAGAGTTACCATTTTTGTGGTGAGAACACTTTAAAAGCACCCTCCAAATTTTTCTGGAACATAATATATGAGCTATCATTATCATGTAGGATATTACATTGCTTCAAATTGTAAGTCAGAAAAATACCAATCTTACTATAAAAATTTTTCATTTTTGAACAAAAATCAGTATGAAATTTCTCAATCTTTTAAACTAATATACATGGTTCCAGATTACTTTTAGTCACATATGAACAACAGAATTCTAAGAAATAAAGTTTGGTATCACTGAAGCTGTGGAGAAAAATATGTTCTAGCCTGTATATTTCTTTTCTGAAATGCTTAGAACCTGAAGTGTTTCAAAATTCAATGTTTTTAAAATTTTGGAAGCTGGGCATGGTGGCACATGCCTGTAATCCCAGCACTCAGAAGGCTGAGGCAGGAGGTTCATTGCAAGTTCAAGACCAACCTGGGCTACAAAGCTCAAGGCCAGCCTGACCTGCATAATGAGACCGTATCTCACAAAGACAAAAAAAGAAAAAAGAAAAAAAAAAAAGATTTTGGAATATATGTATATACTTTGTGAAGCATCTCTAATCTGAAAATCTGAATTGCTCTAAAGTCATCAGCTTTTTGAGTATGATGTCAGTAATCTAAAAGTTTCAGATTTTAGATTATGGATTTTAATTTTTAGATTAGGGATACTCAAACTGTATAATCTTAAAAGATAATCACTAAACTAAAAGTTGAAGTTTGTTTTTACTGCTTTAAATAGCAGTAATGTTACAAGGAAAACAGAACTTAACCTGGAAACTAAAAGCTCAATCTCCACTTGGTTATATGAATTATGGTATATATGTAAAACAGCTATTTTACTCCCTAAATATAACCAAAATTTAACTTTCAATTGTTTCAAAGAAATAAAACATTGTATGAAAGGATGTAGTATATAATTAATTTCTGGAAAAATTTTCTAGCCACATTTAAATTTAATTCTCTTGGTTAGCTGAAGCAGAGGTGGGAGTGTCTTTTTACCTTTCAGGATACAGAAAGGGTAGCACCATGTAGGAAACTATGAACACTGACACATAAAGTAATAAATTGTATTTTGAGTAGCGAGGAGCCAGTATCATTTGAAACAAAAAGATTCCTTTTTTATGATGTACTCTTTAAACAGTCTTTAAATCACCTTACAAAACATATCAAGATGACCTTATTATTCCTCAAATAAATCAGAATAACCTTAGCGCAAACTTCCTTTTTATTATTAAATGTCGTAATGGACCTTGTAAGGTGGTTCAGAGATACTGAGAAGCGACTGTATATGTATATGTATATGTATATGTATATGTATATGTATATGTATAGAATACTGGTAGTCATTACATGTTAAGAATAAAAACAGTAAATTCCAATTATGTCACAGAACAAAGGAAACATCAAATATCTGTTGGACTTAAGTATCTTCGGTCTATAGTTACAAAATAAAATACCACGGTAACATAATACTCCCAATAGGTATTTTTTTCTTATATAACGCATCTCAACTGAGATGAAAAGGTTGATTTTCATAATAATTCTTAATATATATGGTGTGCTTTTTAAAGATAAAAGAAAGCCAAGCACGTAGCACCCAGAAAGACTGAAAGCAGCAACACGTTAGTATTAACTGTGTGGTATTATTTTTTAAACATAGAAATGTAAGAAAAAATACACAGGCTAAAAACAATGGTGAAAGAGAACAAAAAAGGTAACTGAAAATTCTGCTGTACTTTGAGCAACTTGAACAAGTTTTCTTGGTGAGAGGAGGTGGTGGGCGGGCAGGTGGAACTGTGTATCCAGTTAGGCACAGTGTAGAGCAGAAAAGCTGAGTAGACCCTTTTCTCTGATAAGCAGTTTGCCCCTTCTGGAGGATTTTTTTACAACCAGAACAGGAAACTCGAACAGCTGTGGCTGGAACTGAAGGAAGCATTTTATTCGTGCCAGATGATGCCAATGAAGGCTGAAAGCCAGTAGTCAACTGTGGAGCTTCAAAAAAAGAAAAGAAAAAAGAAAAAAATGTTTAACTTTTTACCAGACATTTACAGTTAACTATTTTTTCTTTTTTCTTCTAGTCTTAAAACTCTACAGTAACTACAGTAACTATACAATGTACAAATTAGTGCACTCTAAATGGACCCAGAGAACTGCTAATATACTACAAATAGAAACTTCCTCTTATTCATGTTGGTCAGAATAAGCTAGAATTCACATATTCAATTCTGTTTCTTACCAAGAGGACTGCCACTGACGGAAAACACAGCACTAATTTTCAGTTCCCCCTCTTGAGTTTTTTGCTGTTGGCCATGACTATACTCCTTTAAAAAGGAAAATAAATAAGTAAATACACAGAGAAAAGCACAAATATATAGAGAAATCCAGACATTCAAGGTGTTTTATTACTGCTATATAGAGGCAGAAAATATTCGCAATAAGAAATAACATACAAAACAGCAACCGACCTATAATTAACAAAGGTTTAATGTGTTTCTGTATGCTGGGAGAGTAAGAGGGAAAAAAAGCAAGTTAGCTACTTAATTAGCCTGTGGCACTACCAGATAGTTATAAATTATTTTTGAAAATTTTTCTTTAATATTACAGAAATAAAGTTACTGTTTATTATAAAAGTAATACACAATCACTATAGAAAATTTAAGTAAGCAGAAATCATATTGCCATCATCCCAAAAGAACACTGTTATTCTTTTGGTATATTTCTTTCCAGTCTTTTCCCCTTCTTTATTCAAAGGCTTTCTTTATAGAGTTTTAATTATTCTAAATAATAAGCTACTTATATGAATTGATGTTCTGTTCTCTTGAATCATTTGATCTTTTGCATATTATTGCATATTAATCAAAGATAATGTCCCCTGGTTAAGTACCAGTGTTTCTAAGATTGGAGTCCAAGAACCCCTGAAATATAGGTAGTCTGGAAATTCTGAAAGAACATTTTTTAAATTGTATTATCTCAATGATTTTTAAGTGCCTGTAAATACACTTTAAGTCATGAATAACCATTATATGAGTTCTAATACAAATTTTCAACACTGTTTGCTTTTACAATTACATTGTTTCATTGTGATAACACTGAGAAATAGCTCTAACTTTTAAGATATTGTTTAACACAGTCAAAAGTTTGCAAAATACTACAAGATTCCTCGCTTAAATTCTGTAGTATGGCAGACATGCTCCTTTTTGGGGGTGGGGTTTGTTGATACATTACTGAAATTTGAAAAATACCAATATAAAGTATACTTCAGTGACATGTCAGATTACAGGGACATGACTGGTGAGTGCACTTTTGCTCGTGCACAAAATTAAAGGCACCAAAACCCTAAGGCAAGAAAGTAATATTTAATGCAATATTTAAAAAAAAAATCAACATTTATGCAAAAATCTAGGATAAACAAAATATCAAAACTTTAATTAAAGACAGAATCGGTATAATTCTTTTTTTCTCTTTTGCCTAGGTTCTAATAAGGCCTTGCAAGGCACTGAAATTATATAGCTATAACCCAATGCTGCTCCATTTAATTTTTTTTACATTTAGTATAATCAGTAGTGGCATAATGAATATCTTTGTGGGTATTTACACTTTAACTCTTAAAGTGGAATTATTAGGCAAAAAGGTACATAGTAAAGGTTTCTGATAATGACAGATTCTTTTCTCCAACAAAACTTTCTAATTATAACCTAACAATTTAGGAAACAGGAGAATTAAATCTCTTCCTACTTTGCTTCAAATTGCAGTTGCTTTTAATGTTTATTACAAGTGCACTAAAATACAACAGTATCAATCCTCTGCAGCATTTATCAACATTTCCTGAATATGTATTCCAAGTTAAATTTTTTTATGTACTGAGGTTTCCATTTTATAAAGTCTGACAATCTTTACCTTTGTGATTTCTTCTACTGTTACAAAGTTTTACTTCCATAATAAATTTATAAGAAAGTGGTTTCACTGTTTATAATACAGTCCTTTAATCCAAGGGTCAGCAAACTTTTATCTGCAAAGGGCCAGATAGTAAATATTTTTGACTTTGCAGGCCATGTGGTCTCTATCACAATTACTCAACTGTCCTGACAGTGTCACTTCAATAGCACATATACTCAACTGTCCTGGTAGAGCTCAAGCAACCACAGACAACATGTAAATAAATGAATGTGGCAGTGTTTCAATTAAAATTTATTTAATAAATCAATGGGCAGAAAAACAAAAATGTTTAAGTGAGGCAGACTACATTTAGCTAGCCAATGATAACTTACCAACCCAAGTTTTCTTAGAAATACCTATTTTAGGGCTATCTATTCTGTGTTATCAATAGCCTTACTTATGATAGCACACTATCCTAATGAAATTGTAGGATGTTTAACTATTTAACATGTTTCCCAACTATTTTTTTAGAATATATATGCAATATAAATGTGTGTGTACATCTTCAAAACTTTAGAATATAACCATCAATATTCTCATCAGAATTACACCAAATCTGCATTTTAATATAGGAATAAATGGCATCACCATTATTTTTTACTTTTTAAGAGATGTTTCCATTCAAATTGTCTTTTATCTGACATCATGTTTTTTAGTTACGGCTGAGAAAAGAATATCTTTTTGATTACAGCATCTCACTGGAAACTGATTTACAGAAATATTTCTATATTTTATAAAACTATAATTCAACTGGGTATGCCACTAATTTTTGTTGAGTTCTATCAGCTTTCTAACAAATATCCTTACCAGCAAATAATAGTAATGTTACCTCCCCATTTCATTACTACTTCTAATTTTTTTTTTTTTTAAACTGGACCAACCACATATCCACACTTGTCCTCTTCTAACTTTCTTACATTTATTGGGCCAAAAATTCAACAAGAGTTAAATAAAAATGCTGACATCAATAATCTGTATTCCTTCAGCAATTACTAACAAAGGTTCCCAATATTTACTTTGAAATTCAATAATTGCTATTGATCTGAAATAGGTATTTCTTTGCTATGATCGAAAGATTATCTATTATTAAAAATATGTAATGAATTACTGAAATGTATTTTGACATATAACGAAGGCATTATGTAGATATTTATGCTGCTGATGAAAATATATGTATTTAAAACTTTCTAATATTGACTTATCCTGACATCATTATGTTATATAGCAGCGGTGGTAAACCTATGACACACGTGCTGCAGTGGGCTGTTTGAATCACTGAAACCTCTAAAAGGTTCCCTATTACTGTTACATAGTATATTAAAGCAACTCTCCAGAAAAAAAAAAAAAATTAATTTCAGGAAACTCCAGAAATCAATACTCATTAGCTGAAATGTATGTATGGCCTCTAATCAGCTCTTATTCTCTGGGATGACAATTTCAAATTTCTGGCACATTTTTAACCCACAAGAGTACATTACTTATAGTAAATTAAGTATGTATCTTAAATACTCTCAACATCCCATAAAGCCTTGAAAGCAGCATGTTTCTCTGTCCATCAAAAATAACTAATTTTCTAAATATATGACACAAATCAATGGTTAGCTAATAACTGATAAAAACATTTTGAGAAGTAAATATCTAGTTGATGACCCAAAAGCTTTCAGAAGAAAAAAAAAAGTACTAAAATACAAAGCTCTTTATGAAAATCTTTACCTTCCCTTCATTTACCACAAAGGAAGATCCATATCAATATCTCCAGACAGTATTTTAGAAACAAAGAACAAGGTTTCTACAAATTAATTTGACCTAGCTAAAATACAGCACCAACATTTGAATGAATACATTCTACTTTCCAAGCTTGTATGAATGACTAATGTGACACTGAAGTAATTTGCTTTTCTGTCTCACTTATTTCAACGACAGATTAGAGATTAGCTCTCCTGTTATGTTTAACAAGAATAAAAGAATCATGAATTTAACGTAATATTTACTGAATGTCTAGCTTTCAAAACATATAATAAGGGAAAAAGAAAAAAGAAGGTCTCTGCCTCTTTAAAGTTTCTATTTTAAAACCTTTAGATGTTTAAAAAAATTAAACATTTATTTACAGAAAGATTGTACATTAACTAAGTAAGACCTTGAATGTGACCCCAGACTGGCTTTTTCCAATATGGTCTTGAGTAATTAACTTAATTTCTATAAAACTCAACTCCTTATCTGCAAATATAATTAAATATCCTGTACTCAAGCCAGCCTATATATACTTATTTTATATAAGGACAAAACATAGCATACATAAAAACATCTATACTTATACAGTCACAACAGAAAATACTATAGTAACATGCAAAGGAATCAGAGTGAAGAAATGAAACTGGAAAACCAAATGATGTTATACCAGTAACAGATGCAGAAGGATGATGACAACCTGGAAATTTATAACTAAAGAAATAACCAAGAGGAAGTTAAACGCTTCAACCTTAGGAATTCATATGGGAAAGAAAAGAAACTAAGACCAAAATGAATTGTGTAAAAAGGAGAATTAAGAAGTGAGTAGAAAGTAAAACTACAAAGTATATAGTAAAGCCAACGAAGGCTTTGGAAAAGTGCCAGAAGCTACAACTATGATTTTATTAAACCATGAAAAAAGTTACTAGTAATTAATGGTCAAAAGTAACAGCTGGTCACAACTATAAAATCTATCAGTATTTTTTGAAAGGTTAGCAGTATTATTTTTGAAACCAAGAAAAAAACACACTGGAATCCCCTTTTCTGGTTCATGGAAAACTATTAATAAAGCATTATGTAGTATTAAAAAGCCAGGAACATAGATTTCCAATCACTATAAGGGAGAAATACCCAAAGGAACAGCATAATGATGAAACAGATAATAGAAGAGGACTAGAAAGCAGAGGGAGAAAAGAAGAAGGATCTGGGAGGAGAGATAAGAAGAGGAAAGGATCAGTACCTATAGTTCATAATTTGAGCTCTCCTGAAGGATTTCTAAGAGAATTATCAAAGGTTTGGTCCTATAAAATTGGTCTGGCTAACAACAGAGAGGAATGCTTAGGGAAAACCTAGTTTTATCCATTCACCTGCTGGGACTGCTTTATGGTAGGGTCAGCATAAAAAATGCTTTTGGATTTTATACCCCAAACCTACCAATATTACTGCTTTGTTGTCAAGTGTCCAGTCAATCAGGTCTGAGCCTCTGGGGGAAGTTCCCCCTGCAGTCATGATAAAGCTTCATACTTAGTATTTTGTAACACATTTCATAATTTTGAGTAAGAGCAAAAGATACAGGCATTTCTATCCAATACACTGTGTTTACATTCTCTAGCCACTGGAACCAATACTCTCTACTGCCCCTATATTTGTACTTTTCATCCCAAAGAAATGCCACTAGATAATGTACAAAAGAGAGATGCCTTTGGTACCCTGCCAGCATTATGATTTCTTATACATTCCCTACGTGCACATTGGGGCATGTAAAGAGATTCAAGATCTACCTTATATACTGACATGGTTGTGATGTTCTGAGACACACACTGCTACATAAACTTTCCCTGGGTGTCAGAACATTTATTACTAATTCTGATATTATTTTACATTTATCTGCATCTATAAACATGCAAAATTTTAATCTATCTTCTATTTTCATATCCTTTTCTATATTTTCTTTGTTCCAACTATACTCATATCCACCCAACTCCTACAGTTTTATTATCACCATTCTGATACATCTATCTTCTCCTGGGCACTACAGAATTCTTGCTTACATGCGTGTCAATTTAACTCATATGAATTATCGACCTCCATAACCACTTTGCTCTTATCACCCACTTTTCCTCACTTTACTCTAAAGCAGTGGTACTCAACAGTAAATGATTTTGCTCCTCAGGAGATATTTGGCTATACTGGATACATTTCTGTTTGTTACAACTGGAGACAGAACTCTATTGTTACCGGCATCTACTAGGTAGAGTCCAAGAATATTGCTAAACATCCTCCAATGCACATGGCAACCCCTCTTAACAACAAATCATATGGCACAAAATGTCATTTGTGTCAAAGCTGAAACATAAATGAAAACAGTCTCAAACCCTGTTATATAACAGATAGGAAAAAGTTAAGTTTTCTCCAGACCAAATATTATTTCAGAGAAGCTGTGAATTCATACATTTTCTAAATTAATAACACATGTCCAAAACATGGGCTGTCTTCAAATACTTGCTGCTGTTATGTAGTCATCCCTTGGACTCCTTCCTACATTTCAAAATAATTACAGCATCTGATACAACTTTCTTCGACTCCAATCACTGCAATGTAATCATCTACAAGGGTAATTTAGCTGACTATGACTTAACAGTTACAGAATCCCTATGACTTTTACCTCTAGAGCAACTGTGAAATAGCAGAGCTCTACCTCTGCCCATACTGAAAATAAAAAAATCTAAAACTTGGGATCATGTACAGTCAACAAAGCCTCTTTTACTTTTTACCCACTCACCCAACAAACTGGTTCTTCAAACAAGCCTTCCAAAGACAATCTGTCTAGTAACCCTTTCTGAAAATGTAAAATGCACACCTAACATATACTTCATTAGCAGTAACTACAAAAGGCTTGCCATTCTATTCTGAATCACAACACAAACCTATAAATCCTATAAATGCACCATTACCCCTTCAGTTATTAACTGAAGCTATAACCCTCCAACTATAACTGTATCAATTTTGGATCTTTAAAGACTCAACATTTCCTTAATCCTTCACCAAAATGCACTGAAAACTCAGTGGTATTAAGAAACAGTGATGATTAAAAGCCTTAATAACTACCCAGGAAAACTTTTATAACTTGTTAATGCCTTGCAAAACAATTCAAATTGCCTCAACTTCCTTTAACAGTTTCCTTTCACCCTATCAACAAACTACTCAAGCACTATCTCTCTCACATGGATAATTCAATGTGTGAACAAAAAGAAGGGGTTAAAAAAAAAAAGGTGAAATGTTTACTTGAGCATTTTCAGGTTCATCTTTAATTTTGTCTAGTAGTCCCTGCTGTGGTGCCATTGCTTTGTCATACTCATCATCCAAAGGTTCTTCTTTAATTCTAATATTTGATGCAAAGGAATTCCCCAGTTCCGAACCAATGGATTCTTTATTGGCAAATGGGTAGCTGGAATCCTAAAACACAATATAAAGGATTAATAAGTATTCAAATGTTAAAATTATTCCTCTTCAGGCTTAACCCAAAGAAAAGCTCATTGGTAATGAACTCGGTGGACATTCACTAGAGTCCCTATGCCTAAAAGTAAATGTGCTATAAAACTACATACCAAATACAAATAAAGAACCTAAGAACTGAGGCTTCTTAGAATGTCTCCAAAGACATCCTACTCAAATAAAGCAACAGTTAAAAAAAAAAAAATTAGCGATCTACCTAACACATATAGTTAAAGAATTTAGAAAGTGACATAAAGAAAACTTTGACACTTGCCACAGGTAACAGCAATCTACATACACACTGAAAACTTACCCTAAAGTTTGTTTCTGGGGTTTGTGGTAAATGGGTATGTAATGTTTCTTCAACTTGATTAGCTATTAAAAGAAAACAAACAAACAAACATATGTATATGAATAACAAATCTTACAGAGTGACCTAGAAAGCTATCATTTGTTTATCACCTCTCTTTTTCCAATACAGATGCTCATTAGAGTGAACTGGGTCCCAAAAAACACCCAAAAGCTAGTTTCACTCGAAGTTCTGCATGATACTGTCCTCACCTACCTTTTAAGCCTTACTTCATACCTTTTGCTAGCTTGAACATAAAGTGGTTACTTTATTCACTGCTCTCTGAAAATTACTTGTTCTCCCTTTATTTCTGCTACTTCTATACCAAGTCTCCTCTATCCTAATGTTTATAGTCTTCTAGACTCTGCTTAGTTCAAAATTTACCTCCCCTCTACAAATATCCCCTATTTACTAACTTAAAATGTATCCCTCTCCTCTAAGGATACCTAAAACACACTGCTTCCACTATTTGAAAGAAATCTTGTACTGCCCTGTGACAAATTCTTCTACCATTGTCTTTAATTATAAATAAATCTTATGCTAGTAAACTGAATCACTGACATGTCTATTTAACTTATCTGTCCCTTCTGTTAGATACGACGTTCCTTCTTAACAAAAGACTTTCCTAACTTTTGATATCTTTTCCAGGGATTCTAAAAATAGATACTGAACAATATGTATCTGCAAATACCCTTGCATTGTCTTGTATATCATGTATATTCAAAACAGTTGTACTATTTATTTATTTATTTTTGGTACCTGGAATCAAACTCACGACCTCATGCTTGCCAGGCAGGCGCTTATGCCGCTGATCTAAATCCCCAGCCCCAGCTGTACTTTTTAACTATACTGGTTTGTTCTTTCTATCCTGTATTTCCTAGTACTATCAGAAGAAACATAAATATTGGTACGTATACTTCACTTTACATACCAACACTCCTTCACTTCAATTTAACATTTGAGTCTGGCTTAGTGGTGCACAACTGTAATTCCAACACTCAAGAAGCTAAGGGAGGAGGACACCCTGGGCTACGTGGCAAGTTCAAGGCTGACCTAGAGTACATTGCAAGACCCTGTCTTAAAAAAAAAAAAAATCATGAAAGGATTACAATTTTCACTACACCAGGTTAGGCCTCAAGAATACAAAGATGAATTAAGATACAATCTGTCCTCGAGAAATTACCATACTAGGAGGTATGGCAAAACAACAACAAAAACTATAACATTCTGCAACTATTAATGTGAGGCATAAACAAAATACTGTGGAATTATAGATAAGGAAACCATTCTTGATTTTAGAGTGGTTAGGAATGACTAAAAGTAGAAGAGGTTATAAGTTAGGCATTATTTGATAAGAAGTACTTTTCCAGGTATATATACAAAAAGAGAAAATGACATATAGGCAAATGAAACAGTAAGAAGAGAGGAAGACACAGAAGAAAATATGTGATATACTCAAGAATGAAACTAGAACTATAAAGTACAGTACACAGACAAACAGGCTCAAAAGAAGCCTTGAGAAACTTCTAAAACATAAAATATAAACTTAAAAAAAATCTCCCTAATTTAAACTTATTGGTGGGACAGCAGTTTGAATTAGTGCTTACAGCACAAAGAAGTTAAATCCAACTTCAGGTTCCAATGTTCAACCAAAGAAAATGAACAGGTGATTCGAGTATCTTGCCTTCTCATCAAAATATTGCAACCAGGGAAGGGAGAAATGAGGCTTAGAGCTATTTTTCAACCATTTATACCATTACCAAAAGTTACTGGGAGAAATTCAGTCACTCTGCAAAGAACAAGGATAAAAGAAAAATGACAAGCTTACAATGAATTTAACTGTTCATATTTCACTCAATATCAAAAGTAATAAAAGTTTTATTATCAGTACTTTTTTACTGTGTTTTAAGGTTCTGTTCCAACAATTATTACCTGCTTTATCAAAAAAACTGCTTTTCAACCTTGAATCCAAATCTTTATGAGGTTTATCCAACTGTTTTTCACGTTCATGATAAGTTAGGTCTCTATTTTTCTCCTTTCCAGAAAATGTCTCTTTGCTGTTTTCTCTTACTAGACTAAAATCTTTCCGTATCGATTTAAAGACAGAAACCTGATCAAACTGTTTAGTAAAGTCTTTTTTTAATTTATTTTGAATTTGTATTTCGTTTTCATTGTCTGATTCATTCTGTGTGACTCTTCTCTCTACTTCCAAGCTATCATCAGTATGAATTGAAGAAACAAGATTCTCCTTTGAACTAAAATCCTGTTCATCCTCATTGTCACTACCAACGACTGGAATTCCTGCAAGATCCCCAGAGTTCAAAAAATAATCATCTTCATCCAGCAATGAATTTTCAGATCCTGTTTGATTCGGCATTCCATAAGACATGCTGTCAAGGGTAGGAGTTAGGTTGTGGTCTATATCTTCAGACATTTCTGTATCCATGATACCACCACCTTAAAAAGTAAAATACTGTTTAGACAAATGATAGTGCTAAAGATGACCACAATTATAAGGTCTGTCTGGTATTTAACCAAATATATTTTTTTTATTTTCAAATAAAATACTGATAATATCATCACAGTACTCATTTAACATTTTGATATAGGTGTGACAGATATGACTATCCCTTAGCTGACACTTAAGGAAATGGGGAGCCAAGACTTGAAAAGCTTCAAGCTAGAAAGGAAGACAAGGTGACAGGGAGAAAAGTACACCAATCTCAGAATCAGACATATCTGTGGTGAAAACAGCACAATTCTCAAAATCAATGATTCTGAGGAAAAAACTCTTGAGAATCTAGATGTAAAACTGCATAATACTCACCTTGGAGATTAATTTGTGGTGAGGATTAGTGACAGTTATGTATAAAAGGCCTATTAAAACAGTGACTGAAACACAAAAGGTAACATAAAAGTGACAATTATAATTTTATGATAAATATTCTGGGTAGCTGAGACCAAAATATTCAACTGTAACAGAACCTAGGCCTTAGGTCTCATGAGTCCCATTTTCTCTGCACTAGTACCACTACAAACTGAATGTAGTTAATGTTGAAAGTAATATTTGAAGAAAAATAAAATTTAACCTATCTTAAAATCTTTTTGAAAAACTGCTCACTGCTCTAACTATATGCTAAAGTCTTCCCCATTCCAAAATAAAGAAAACCTCAAACCCTAGTATACTGCTTTCATTCCTTTCACAAACTTGTAGAAAGAAAAAAAAATTTACACTATTATTTTCTCTATCTAACCTCCCAATGATTAGTTCTTTGAAATTAATATAATCAATTCCAACTTTCCACTGAAAATACTCTTATTAACAACATCAGAGTCTAGTCAAATTGATTTTTCAATCCTGATGGCATGGTCCACCTGGCTAAACTTTTTTTTTATTTCTTTGGCACTATATTTTTTTCTACCTTTATAACTGGCCTATTATTTTACAATTCACTTTCATACTATTGATGGTTTCAATATTAGTGTTTCTGTAGTATTTTAGTTCTTTTATTTCATATTCATACTAAACAATTTTAGATGTGCATAGCCATGGCTTGTGTTACTGATGTTCTCATCACTTTACCTTAGACATTTCTTTCAAGATTTAGATATCTATATTCAATCTCTTGTGTCTCTATTTAGACCTCTTACAGGTTGTGTAGGGAACCTCACTGTAAAATCTCTTAACTCAAACTCATCAACCCATTCCTTTCTTCTATTTTCTTCACTTGATTAGTAGACTCACCAAAGCAGCAGTTGCTCAAGACAGAAAAAAGAATAATTCTAATGCTCTTGAAAAATTCCATTAATGGTACAGTTTTAGCTCTCTCAATCCTATCTCTTCCACTACAGCATCTAGTAATACTTCAAATCTCTTTCTGTATACTGTAGCATCTTCAACAATGCACTATATCCATACAAACATCTAAGAAACAATTATAGTCTTACAAGCTCTATGCCTAAACTACATTTAACTGGTCCATGAGAAGGCAAACTGGAACTACTAAAAAGGAGAGAGAAGCAAGGAATGAAAATATTAGTGGCACTGGAATCCTTGTTTTTAATTTGTTCGAAAAGCTCAGATAAATGTTCACGCAATTGGTTTTTCAACCCTTGAAGAGATACCATGCTTCAATAAATTCCTCTTTTTGTTTTAAGTTATTTGTAACTAAATCCTGAGAGTGAAAGTAAGCCCTAACTACAGAGTGAAAGATTTCCTTAAATTGTCCTCTCTGTGGAGACACCAACATTATCTTTCTAAAAACATAACTTAGCCAGGTAGGGTGGTGCATGACTAAGGCTGGCACTCATGGGCTGAAGCAAGAGTATTGCTGTTGAGTTCAAGGCCAGATTGAACTGCACAGCAAGATCCTGTCTTCTTTTAAAAAAAAAAAAAAATCATTCCATATTACACCCTATTGTGAAAATCCAACAGCAGCTCCCCAATGCCTAAAGTGCTGATTCACTCATTCAGCACATGAGTGCTGGTAGACACTAAGTATGAAATGAGGAGAAAACAAATGGTAACAATTCCTATTTCTCAGGAGCTAGAAAAAGGGGTGAAACAGAAAAGAAACAGTGCAATGATAAACAAATAAAAATTTCAGTTTGTATGATGCCAAAGTGAGGGTGAAGGGACTTTCTTAAAAAAAAAAAAAAAGAAGAAGAATGCTTAATAATAAATGTAGAGAAAAGAATATGCTTGGAATAATCACTCTTTCTTACTTTCTAAAATAATCGATTCAGTCAAGAGAATATAAAATGAATGCTGATCTTAGAAGATATGCCACATGTGGTAGTACATGCCTGTAGTCTGACATTCCAGGAGTCTGGAGCAGGAAGATTTCAAGTTTAAGGCTACCCTGGGCAAGTCAGCAACTTAGTGAGATCCTGTATCATATTTCTTACAAGCTTTAAAGGGGCTGAGAGTTGGAGACACAGGTCAATGAAAAGATCCTGCATTCAAAACACAGTATGAGGGTTGGGTAGGGGAGAGCAAAGTAAAAAAATACTTTTTAAAATGCCTTGCAGGTGAAGCATTATCATATCTGTAACTTGCTTTCTCAAACTATACTCTACAAGAGAAGCAGGGAGGGAAGAAGGGGAGAGTATGGTCTTCCAAACATTGGCTGTCTTATTTCAATTATTTCTTTTATTTGAAAATTCTCATAATAAGATTAGTGTTAAAATATAAATACAGAAAGCAGAGTGTAAACGTGTAAACACACACATGCACAGCCCTACCAGACTGTTAGCACTCAAAAGTAAGGGTTAGAGTCTTTCCTGTTCAACACTTTATCCTTACAATCAGGCCACAAAGCAAATGCTCTGTAATTGTTTCATCTAGCATGGTGAGTAATTTAAGTTCTATGGTTGACAAAAAAAGTAATATTGCATGCAACCTTTCATATCTCTACATTTAAATTCAGTATACAGTTATCATGAGAAAGAGATAGCCACCAACAAATACTGAATCCTTAATTCATAGCACCAAAGTAGCAAATATTTACTATTTGGTCCTAAACAAAAATATCTGGCAAATCTTTTTGTCAAAAACTACTAGTAGGGGGCTGGGTTATAGCTCAGTGGCACAGTAGCTGCCTGGAAAGCACAAGGTCATGAGTTTGATCCCCAGTACAAAAAACAAAACAAAACAACTACTAGTAGAAACATAAACTGTTCTGAAACTAGTAAGAAGTTACACAGAATTTATGATACTCTGAATACACATACCTCTGGACTTAACAATACTTTTAAGATTTATCCTGCAGGTATAATCTATTAAAAAGAAATGTTAGCAGCCAAAGACTAGAAACAGCCTATTTTTGATCAATAAGATTGCATTAATTATAGTATTTGCAGATCTACAACAGAGTATTATATTGTTTAAAAGAATGAGGCAGGTTTACATGTTCCTAAAATCAACTGAGGAAGAATAAAACATACATAAAATACTATCTACACATAAAAGATTGTTGCTACATAAAAAATCTTTTACTAGTTTTCTAGGAGAAGAAAATTGGATGAGTGGAAGAAATTCATCAACTATAACCACTTTTATCTTTTTTTGTTGTTGTCTTTTTGAGACAGGGTCTCATTATGCATTTCAGGCTGGCCTTGAACTCACTCTGTAACACAGACTGGCCTAAAATTCACAGTGATCCTTCTGCCTCAGTCTCCCGAGTGCTCATATTATAGGCGTGTGTCACCACAACTGGCTTCCTTCCACTTTTATCTTTGAGTTCTGAAACACACATGTATTATCTATTTAAAAATGTAAAGATATTGATAAATGAAAAATATTTGATAGTATACTATATATTCAATGCTTTCTTAGAGATGTGAATTTCTAATAAAACATTTAATTTATGATGTTCTCATCATACAATAAAATCTTATGCAGTTAAAATGAACTAGTTCTGTTCATTAACCTCAAGAGAATTTTTCTTACCTTTGTGATCTATATGACCAAATGAAAGAAATGAATTTCTGTTTCACAGGGCACTATATCTATGAAAAAAACAGTCCTATGGTCACAGTAGTTAAACCACTTGAAAGCACAAATGTCTCATAGAAGATTCCTGGCTTTTATATTACTAAAGGAGTTTTAAAATATGCCATCATAGGGCCAGGGATTTAGCTCAGTGGCATACGTGTCTGCCTGGCAAGCAAACGCAAGGTCGTGAGTTCAATCCTTGGTATCAAAAAAAAAAAAAAAAAAAGGCCATCATAAAATATGCCTAAACTAGGTGTGATAGCACATGCCTGTAATCTCAGTACTCAGGAGGCTGAGGCAGGATTGCAATGAATTGAAGGCCAGCCTGCGCTACACAGTGAGTTCAAAACCAGGGTGAACTAAAGTGAGAGGCTGTCTCAAACAATGCTCCCTCTCCACCAATAAATAAATAAATGAATGAATGAATGAATGAATGAATGAATGAATAAAAGCTGAAATCACCTGAGGAACTTTAACTACAGGAGGGGGTCATTTTTCTTGTCTTTTCATACACACACCAAACCTGAGGATTTTTTCTCAATGTACTACGGTGACTAAATAGGCTTTTGCACCATAGGCTAGAAAATGGGGCCTGAGTAAAAAATGGGGCCTGAGTAAAAACCTGAGTAAAGTCATGGGTTCAACTAGCATTACACACTTCCCATATATCTCTCTTAGTGACATCCCTCAAATTTACTACCCTGATACAGTGATCCATTTGTTCTTTCATTTCTTCACAGATGTATTGGCCTATGCCCAAAGGCTACAACAGCATCTTACTTTGATCATTTCAGACTTCACTCTCTTTTGAAGGTCCCCATTTACATGTAAAATAAAACCTGTATGCTTAGTTCTTAATCATGTTTAGGCTGGTTCCTAGATCCAGCCTAAGAGCCTACACAAGAACTAAAGGTAGGGGCTTTAACTCCCCCAACACTGTATGTGTATATATGTAAGATATCTGAAGAAAAACAAGGACATTATGCTACAATTGAGTGTGCAAATGAATAAGAACAGAGAAAAGATAAAACTACTAGGTATTTGCAGGCAAAAGGAAAAAAAGTACTATTTTTTAAGTGTGAAAGGAAGTCCTGGAGAGGGATTAACATAATTTATGTTTTATATCTGGGTTCTGTATACTGTAAGAGTGTTAAATGTTATAAGAAGGTAAAGAATAAGAGCAGGAAGACTAGTTAGGAAACTACTACAATAACCTATGGAAAAGTGGGGCCAAGGTAGTAACTATAAGTATCAGAGGTGGTCAGATTTGGACATACTGTATTTTGAAGGCAGAGACCTTTCCTGATAAACAAAATGCCAAATATGGAAGAAGAGTACAAGATATCATATCATGAGATGAGAACACCAAAAGAAGATGAGAATAAAGAGAGTAGGATGAATACAGTTTGATTTTAGGCCTGTTAATTTGGTATCTTTATAAATCTTCAAATGAGGCTACCAAGAAGGCAGTGAGGTAGATCAGTCTGTACTCAAAAATGAGACTTTCAGTGCTGGGTGTGGTGGCACAAACCTGTAATCCTAGCTAGTGAAAGTAGAAGCAGGCTGAGTGTGAATTCTCAAGGGTAGCCTGGGCAATTTAGCAAAACTATGTCTCAAAATAAAATCTAATTAATTAATTAATTTTTTAATTTTAAAGGTAATAAAAACAAAACAGTGGTAAGACATCAGGAAATCTGCAGTAGTTAACTATATTGCATATTGTTATCCTCTAAGTAATTGCTAAAATTACCAGCTTTAGGCTTGCAAAGTCAATCAAACAATACAGTTCCTCCGAATCAGCTGCTGCTTACAGGGGAGTGGAGGTGGGGTGTGCCAGCAATGTGGCTTCCTTCCTAGTTCTACCCTGGCAGGATAAATTTAATTTAAAAAAGCCTGAGGAGCCAGGCATGGTGGCACATGCCTGTAATCCCAGTACTCAGGAGGCTGAGGCAGGTGATTTCTGTGAGTTCAAGGCTATTATAAAATATGTAGAAAGACCCTGTCTCAACAAAACAAAATGAAACAAAAAAAATTGAGAATGTCGCCTATCGGTAGAGCAAATGCCAATCAAGTGCCAGCATGGTGGCGGGGGAAGGGGGTGATTCTTGCCAAGTAATAAGAAATTTGGGATTAATCAATAAAAGGCAGTACTTAAAGTTGTGAGACTACATAATATCACATAGTGAGCTGTTTTACAACAGATGGTAAAGAGAAGAATCCTGAGATACTTCAACATTTAAAAATCCAGTAGACCAGCACTCAAGAGACTGAGGTAGGAAGATTGCCATGAGTATGAGGCCAGTCTAGGCTACATTATGAAACTGTCTCAAATAAACTTCTAACTGCACAGGAGGTGTTACCAATGCACAAGTCATGGGTGATCTTTCCTGCTGTTTTTTTTTTTTTTTTCCTCCAACACCTGGGATGGAACTCACAACTTCCTATTTACCAGGGTGGGACCTTAACCAACTGAGCTAAAGCCCAAAGCACGTCACGGGTGATCTTAATAGAGACTTAAAATATATAACTCAAGAACCATACATACATAACTTTTCAAAAGAATTTCACTCTACATTGAAGAAAATAAGATGAAATTAAAATCTGGAGTCAATAGACACTTTCTTACTTTTTAAAATTTGTGTGTATGAGAATTTTTTCTTTGAAGATGGAGAATATTACAGTTTTGCAATATGTCCATGGTAATATCCATTGAAGAAGAATTAACAGAGCTAGGTGTGTGACATAGGCCTGTAGTCCCACCTATTCAGGAGGCTGGAGCAGAAGGATCACAAATTCGAGGCCAGTCTCATGTCAACTTAGTAAGCTCCTGTCTCACAATAAAAAATAAAAAGGTCTGGGTGGGGCTATAGCTTAGTGTTCTCTGGCTTCAATCCCCAGGGAAGACTGCGTGTGTGTGTGTGTGTGTGTGTGTGTGTGTGTGTGTGCGCGCGTGCGCGCGCGCACACGCACGCTTCTGTGCACATACACATACATTAAGGGAGAAACAACTATGTTGAGGATGTAAATCTCTGTACAACAAAGGCCATAATTAATAAAATGGGTAAAATACAGGTTAGATTTTGTGAAATGGGAATTAAAGTTATTTAAAGCAATTTAAGTACAAAATTTGATAATGAGAGCAAATGTCAGTATCCCAGATAAAGTTAACTTTTACTTTTTGTCCTTATGCTTAAGTCCTTGTCTTTGTGGTATATTAACATTTTTATGGTATATAATTTTTTTCAAAATTTAATTTTTGTTAGTACATGTTTGTAGTATATGATTACATTCATTGCACAGAGTTAGTACATGTACAGAATGCATTTTTTTGCATTCCCTCTTCCCTTTCTCTTCCATCCCTCCCTCTCTTGGACCCATTCACAATAGCAAAAGATTTCTTTCCTTATTTACTATTATCTTTTATTCTTATATGTATATTTCATTTTAAGGTATAAACACCAAAAAACTTGATTACTGTATAAATGACCACTGTGGGAGGACTGTTACTTTCCATTCTAATATATTACTTAATTCCTCCTGTACATTTCAAGTAGTATCAGCTGTAATTTCAACTTAAAAAATAAATCACCGTTCTGTAACAATTTTGTGAGGTTGTTACCTTTCTGTTATATAAAACAAAACAGAACTAAAACAAACTCTAGAATAGCAAAAACAAACAATAAACATAAAAACTGAAATAATCGAATTTTAAATAAAAATTCAAATTAACATCACAAGGGATGACGTGACTTGTTGCAATTTGATGTAAAACAGGCTACTAACTAATAAAACCCTCTTTAATTCGAGATCACAAAATGTAGTTCAACAGTTAATCAACATTCATATAAAGCCAGAAACATTAAATATAACACATAAATATCTTATACATTTATTTTACTTGAGACATACAGAAACACATTTGCCAATTCTATGATAATTAGCCAAGACTGGTTACAGCTATGCTTATTTGATTTCTGTCTTAAATACCTGTGATGCCATCTTCAGAACTGCAACTGTGTTTTTTTAAAGTGAAATTAAAAAGACAAACACAGTCATGGTTTTACTGACTTGTGTAATCTTCCTAAAGCATTCAGATTATTCACAGAAAAAAAAATCCTTTGCAAAGATTTCATTAATGTAAAAAAAAAGAATTAAAATTATATACTTACAATCACAGGGCACACTTACAGTAATAGAAAAAAATGGCAATCGTACTTAAGATCCTAAGTTGAGGAAGACCCTCAGCTATTAATAGGCCAGTCATCAGCAGAAAACTTCTCATGAAAATAGAGTAACGCATAGCATACAAAATTTTAGTCTACTTTCAAACTACAGGTATTATTAAATTAGTGTACCATGGGCAGAATGTTTTAAAAATAGGCTAAAACAGAAAGCAAAGTACATCATACATAAAGGACAACAAGTAATGTTGCAGAAAATATTTGTGGACACAAAAGTACCATGTCTTAACCAAAAACATATTTCTAACATCGCTGCAAAACTTTAAAAGTTTGAAACCAATGGAATATTTAAATCAATTTCATTATTTTTATAACTTACTAAAAGGTGATTAACAAATGTCAACACTTGAAACATCTTTGATAAAATCAATCTGATTTTACAAATTTTAATAGTCTTATCTATTAAGGCTAAAATATTATGGTTTTACAGTACACTACAGTGCCTAGAAACAACTCCAAGGTACAGCATTTGCCTAGCATGCATAAGGCCACAAGTTCAACACCCAGCACCAAAACAATAAATAGAGTACACTATAAAACCTCTTACGGAACAGATTATCATCTTTCTCTTCATTATGAGGACAAGCAAAGACAACAGATTACAATATGCTGTGAGAACAATAATCAAGGTATCAGAGATACATATGAACTCATACAAATATTTAATATATATGTAAAAACTGTTGATTTTCTACTGAAACTGAGGCACATAACTACAAAAAGTTATACATTTTATGGAGTAAATTTATTTTCTGGCAGGGTTAAGGATGAAACCCAGGGTCTTGTGCATGATGAGCAAGAGCTGTATCACTAAGCTCTGCCTGAAAACTTACATGTATTATAACATTACAATATTTCATAGAATGTTACTTTTATAAGCAGAATAAAAAGAAACAAACAAAAATAAAAAAGCAAAAGTCATTTATACCAATAGGTGCAGATGCAACATACCAAAAAAGTATAAAACAATTCCAATCATTAATATACTATAAATATTCTTGCTATCTTCTACTTTCTAACTAGAAAAAACTGTAATATAATTAATGTTATCTATACAATGATTTTTAAATTTTATCTCCTTTGCCACCTATGATTTACCTTGTATCTCTTTCTATGTAGATAAACAAGGATCTGTCCAACTCCAGAATCTAATTTTTAATCTCATACTTTATAATCCAGATAAAACACAATGTTACAATAATCTTTTTAAGGGTTTTATAACTGTAGAGACAAGGCATCTTGCACTTTTTTCTCTCACAGGGGCATTAGTACAGCAAATTCAAAACACCATTATTTTATTCTCTCGTGAGCTCATTAAACACAGAACACACTACTTCTAGTAGCTCATGTAACAATGGCGAATAGAGATGTTTAAAAAAGAAAAAGATCTCACTGTTGACAGTAAGGGCTAGTAGAATACAGCCCTTGATTGAAAGTATATTTTTGAATGATTCCTAAATGAAGAATAATTTCTGTGTATGTTGGTATGTGTGTTACAGGTGTTGTAAGTCATGTCCCACTGAGCAGCATCCCCATCCTTTATTACTTTTTATTTGAGAAAGGATCTTACTAAGTTGGCCAGGCTGGCCTCAAACTCATGATCCTCCTACTTTAGCCTCCCAAGTAGCTGGGACCCTGAGCTAATTCTCAACATCATAATCAATCAATCAATCAATCAATCAATCAACCAATCAATTGTGTTAAAGAGTATAGTAACAAAATAATATGTAACAAGCCATATTTGTTGGCCACAATAAAGAAATCTTAAATATTTATTATTTTTAAAATGTACTATTTAAAATCTTAAATATTTTCTTGAAAAATGTTTTTGACCCTTATAGGTATATTGCTTTATATGGTTCACAACAGCATAAAAAAAATTGAAGGCATTATGTTAAAAAAAAAAGTGAGCTAAACAGACTAGAAAACTACTTAGAGCACTCATCACAGAACTATTTGTGGGTTAAATTCAAAACCATTGAGAACACAGACTGTAAATGATACACTAGCTACAGTATTGATTATGAAACACTCCACGTCCAATCATAGCAGAGGCGATGATCTCAGAGTAATCTTTTTGCTGTAAATAACTAAAAACTAGATAAAATGTAAGTCTTTCCAGAATATAAACAAGCAACACAAGACTATAATATCCAGAAAAAGGAAACAAATACAGTGAGCACTAAGTTCATGTTGGCTTCCAGTCTGTGAACATTTAGCAAACTCCAGCAGTTAGGAAAAACTCAAGCAGAGTACACTACTCTCAGTCTACCAAGGAGACAAGAGACAGAAGCTTAAGAAAGTTTTAGCAGCTGGTATTCGCAGGACAAACTATTAGAGAAAACACAAATACACAGAAAAGAGGCACTTAAAGTTCCTTAATTAAATAGCAAGCTGCACATATATAGAATATAACTCTATAAGACTCAACACAGAACAACTACCAGTGAAATAGGTATAAGAACAATTACTGGTGTTGCCAAAAACATGAGAATACTTTTGAACTGTATGTAACATGACCAATGAGACTATTAACTAATTAAACTCTGATGCATCTAAATAATAAAATATTACTCTGCTTAAAACAAAAAGAGATTTCAACTCTGTATAAAAAATTTAGAAGAATCTCAAACACACTACTAAATGAAAGAAGCCAATCTGAAAAGGCTACATACTGCATGATTCCAACTACATGACATTCTAATCACTGACTTCTGTGGGTGGAGAGAAATAAGGATGAATATGCTAAACACAGAAGATTTCTCCAGCAGTAAAATTATGCCGTACAATATGACTACAATAGATACATTTTATGATATGTCAGTCAAAATGGGGTACTATAAATGATAAAGATGTCATTGTAGGTTCACTGATTTTAGCAAATGTACCTCTGTGGTCTGAGATTTGTAGGAATGAAAGTAAGAAAAACATGAAAATTCTCTTTATTTTCTCTTCAATTTTGTGTTAGCGTAAAATTGGTCAAAAAAATCAATCTTCTTTTAATAAAAAGAGACTTTATAAAATACCTGTAACAATCAGTAGAGACATTTAAAATATCACTCATTAAGAACAGGGTTAATAAACCATCGTGGTGGCCCATGCCCGTGAATTCAGCACTTGGGAGGATGAGGCAGGAGGATCACTGTGGGTCCGAGGCCAACCTGACTACAAACTGAGTTCAAGGCCAGCCTGAACTTCATAGACCCTATCTCAAAAACAAAACAACAACCAAAACACCAGGGTTAAATTAACCCTAAAATGAAGTTAAATTAACCCTAAACCCTAGACTTGCTGTCATAAGGTTAAAAACTGCATCTCAGAAAGATCAAGCTAATTCAAAGTAAACAGCATGTCAGAAAAAAAATTCAACTCTGACTCTTCAAATGAAGAAAAAATAAAGCAAAATATAAATTCAATGAGACAAATACAAACAACATTAAAAACAACTTCCAGATCTAAAAAATGTTATCTAAAAAAAGTCATTTAAAATAAAAATTCACTGGATAGATCAATAGTGAAACAGACAATACTGAAGAAAACAGCAGTGAAAGAGAAATCAATAAAAACCATACAGACAAAATCACACAGAGGAGAAAAACAGGATAAAATCAACAAAGCATTCATCTGTCATACAATATTGGGAATTAAAGCAGTGAATATTTGAAGAAATTTTCCAAAACTTTGAAACCTAAAAGCACAGGAAGGAAAAATAAAGAAAAATAAAAATACCATTTAGTCTACAATTCAATCAAGCAAAAATAATCTTCTAAAAAGAAAGTAAAATATATCACCAGCAGACTGCATGACAAGGAATAAAGTGCTTCAGAGAGAGGCAAAGACATCTAATGTAAACCTGCATCTCCACAAAAGAACAAAGAACACTAACTGACAGAATTATAGTCAGAAAAAGAAAACTCCATAATAATAAAGACTTCAGTGCTTCCCAGGCAGTAATTCACAAAACAAGTATTCAGAAAGATAGCAAATATATAAAAGCTCAAAAATACTATCAGTCAGTTTGATCTAAATGATATTTATGAAATATTTTATCCCTAAAGTACAGAACACATACTTTTCCAGTACATATGGAATAATTACCAAAACAGATTATGTAATGATAAAAAAAATATTGTATAGAATTATCAAGTGGAACTGTTACAAAATATGTATTTTTTTCTGAACACACCACAGTGGAGCTTTATCAGTAATCAATAATTAAACCACCCCAGGGCAAGAACCAAATCAGCGTTTCCTGAGATCCATGGCATGTTGGAAATTGGGGCGCTGGGAAAACAGGTAGCCAGCACACTGCTCTGGTAAGTGGCTGTGGCCTCCTAAACTGTGGCCACCCCAGGGCGAGAACCATATCAGCATTTTGTGAGATCTGTGCCATGTTGGAACTTGGGGCACTGGGAAAACAGGCAGCTAGCTCACCCCTCTGGTGGGTGGCTGTTAGCCTACCAGAGCACGGGCTAATAATCAAACATCCATCTCACACACACACACCCTGCTAGCAAGTGAGAGCCAGAGATCTGAACATCTCTTGCAAGTTTGTCTATATGCAATATAGCAAATAAGAGGTATTTTCTTCTGCCATCTGTTTGAAGGCAAATATTTTTATCTCTGTTTTGCTCTATTCTGATCAATGGTATTGCTCTATTCAATATTCTGTTTTTATAAGTTTGGTATTTCCTTCGATATTGCTCTATCTGATTGAAGGAACAACTATTGTGAAGAAAAACAGATATAGTATTGCACCTATTGCTGTTATCCTGGTAACCTGTTGTGAGGTCCTATACCAATTTCACTGCACTGCCTCAACTGGCTTTGTCCTGTCTTGTTCTGCTGTATTTTACTACCTTCAAAATAAAATAATAAAATAAAATAATAAGAAAAAATTTTAAAAAGTAACAATAAAACAGATCAATAAGGTACTGAGCAACCTGAAACATGATATAACTAAAGAGATAATGGACTTAAAAAGCAAAAGGAGGAAAAGAAAGTGCTCTAAAGGATATAACTGCATGTATATTTAAGTGTATATGATTGATAACCATGTTGCTAAGTTTTTGTTGGGCTGGTGAACAGAACTGTTTGCAGCCTCACTGTTTGAATGTCCACTTTGTATGCTTTAATTTTGTAACTTGAACAACTACATCCAAGAAGACAATATGTAATGTATCAACTAGTGATTTTTTTTTTTGAAAATCTGTATTGTTTCTACCCTTTTTTCTGTTTCGCTTTTTTTTCTCCTCTTTAAATAAAAATTTTAAAAAATAATTAAAACTATATTTGGGGTTGAGGATACCTGCTTATTTAGCATGTATAAGGCACTGAGTGAGGTCTGTAGCACCATACTCATATACACATATATACAAAGTAGATTTGGAAATCTCTAAATATTTGGAAATAGTTCTTTATTTAAAAGCCCATGGGTCAAATAAAAAGTCACTAGAACAATTAGAAAATATGACAAACTGATTAATACTGTAAATACCACTTGTCAAAATTTGAAAAGTACAGTAAAAACAGTCCTTAAGAGGGAAATAGATTTATATATGCTACTATTATGAAACAAAAAGTCTAAAATCAATATTCTACACTACTACTGCTTAAAGAAGCTAGAAAAACATCAAATTAAAACCAAAGTAGAAATGTAATCAAGGTAAAAAGAAAAATCGATGTAACAGAAATGAGCCAAACATGGTGGCACACAGCTGTAGTCCCAACCCTCTAGAAGGCTGAGGCAGGAGGAAAGAAGTTCAAGGCAAGACTGGGCAACTTAGTAAGATCCTGTCTATAAATAAAAATATGTTAAAAGAGCTGGGATGTAGCTCAGTATGAAGATCCTGGATTTAATTCCCAATACACGCACATGTACACACATAAGAAAGGAAAGGAAAGGAAAGGAAAGGAAAGGAAAGGAAAGGAAAGGAAAGGAAAGGAAAGGAAAGGGAAGGGATAGGACGGGACAGGACGGGGAGGGGAGGGGAGGGGAGGGGAGGGCAAGAAAATGGACCAACAGTGGAGAAAACAGAAAACGTGTGCTATTGGAACTAACATATAAAATGATGTAACCACTATGGAAAACAGTGATGTAGCTCCTTAAAAAAATTAAACATGAAATTATCATAGGACCCCAAAGAAGTGAAAGCAGTAACTCAATGAGACACTACATCTATATTCCTAAAATTCATAGCACAATTCACAACTGCTAACAAATGGAAGCAATTCAAGTGTACCTCCACAGATGATTTAAGAAACAAAATGTGACCTATATACAATGAAAAATTATTCATACTGAAAAAAGGGAATTTTGTCACATACAGTAGGAATGAACACTGAGAATACTATGCTAATTAAAATAGTAAAAAAAAAAACCCATGTAAGACTCTATTTACATTAAGTACCTACAGTATTCAAATTTATATAACTAAAAAGAAATCAATGAAATAGGATGCAATTAAGGGGGAGAGGAGATAAATGGGTAGACAGTTTTGCAAAATAAGTTCTAAGCATTGGTTCTGTAACAATCTAAATATATTTAACAATACTGAACAGCATGGATAAAGATGGCCAATATGGTAAATTTTATGTTAATGTGCACTTTATTACATATAAATACTCCTCAAAATTAAAGCAATGCAAAGAGAGAAAGCCAACACTACCAGAAATAAAATTTTGTAGGTTGACAGAAATTAAAAATAGAGTAAGAGCTGGGTATAGTGGTGCACACCTGTAATCCCAGCACTTGGGAGGCTGAGGCAGGATAATCACTGTGAGTTCAAGGTCAGCCAGGGCTACATAATGAGGTTAAGGCCGGCCTGGACTAACAGTGAGACCCTGTCTTTAAAAAAAAAAAAAAAGTTAAAAGAAAATATAAACGATTTTATGGCAATAAATAGAACAACACTGCTAACAACTTGATAACAATAAATTTGTAGTTGAAACCTACATGGTGCAAAAGAGGGGCCACATGCTACTTGTGAATATTTGAATTTAATGAATTATATCTGATATTAGCAAAAAGGCTGACAAGCAATAAATGTAATTAAAATTTCTACATTTATTATACTTCAAGTACTCAACACTCACAGGTACCAGTGACTAATATGCCACGATAATGTAAATACAAAACACTTTCTTTGTCAGGGAAAATGCAATTGGACTGTGCTGACACAGAAGCAATGCCTTGAAAAAACAAGAAGTGCACAAAGCAACACAAAATCTAAAAAGAACCAGGCCTAGAGGTCTTCACTGTTAAATCAAACACTTAAGAAATACTATCCATTTTTATGAATTAAATATAGAAAACTATTTAACTAATTTTTATAAAAACAGTATTTGTTCTGGTAGCCAAAACAAGACAAAGACATTACACAAAACATAGATTAATATCTATCATGAATGTAGTTGCTTAGACTATTAACCCAAATACAGTATTAGCAAGCAAATTAAAACCACATAAACAACAGAAGACACATTATTCCATAGATGTACGCAATGTGGGTTTAAAATTTTAAAATGAATTCATTACATCAAAACAATAAAAGAAAAAAATAACATGGTCTTCTCAGTAGATGGTGATGAACTAAAAATTTTTACTATTTATTTGCAGAAATATAATAATTATTCATGAAAATATCTTTTAGGCAGCACACTAAAAAGTGAACCAAAGGCCTCCAACCTAAGGGCATATACAAAGACTCTACATATAACAAAATACGTAATAATTTAAGGCTAAACACTTTCTAAGCAATGAGAAAAAAAAAGAAAACACAGGGAAAATATGTACTCTAACCACTGTGAAAAATACTGTAATAAAGGACCTAGCCAATACAAAAAAAAAAAAGGAAATAAAAGCTGGAGTTTGGGGAAAATAACTAAATATTTGTCTCTATTCAAAGCTAAAGTGACTGCCTTTGCAGACACATTTTTAAACTCGAAACACAAACTTTTTAAAAAGTGAATTTAGGATATAAGGTCAATACTAAAAAGTAAATGTATGTTATACTAGTAAATTCAAATATAAAACATATTTCAAAAGAAAATTCTAATAAATTTCAAAATAGAAACATTACATTTATCTTATGTTTTATTTCTTCGAGAAAGGGTCTCCCTAGGTATTTCAGATTATATCTGAACTCATTATGTAGCCAAAACTGGCCTGAAACTTCTGCCTCAACCTCCCAAGTGTTGGGATTATAAGCATGTAATATAATGCCCACCAAAACACCACTTTTTAAATCAGTAAAGAAAAAATGAACTATAACTTACTGGCTTGGAAAGGACTAAATGGTTTTGTTTTATTACTACTAGGGATTCAATCCTGTGCCTTCTCACTCAGCTACGTCTCCAACCCAATTGACTAATTGAGTCTAGACAAGGTTTTACTGAATGGGTAAACTGCACAGGCTGTGCTCAGTGTGATACTCACCCAGCTTCCCAGAGTGCTGGGATTGCACACATGCCATCATACCTGGCCAACTAACTGGCCATCTTTACGAGACAAAACTCTCAATTTATCCATAACCAAGAAATTTACAGAAATAAGACTATGTGTGTATACAAATATACACATAGTAAATTTAACAAAATGTATACAAGATCACACACTGAGAACTATAAAACACTGTTTTACAGATTTAAACACCTATGTAAACTGAGAGGTAATAACATGATTCTGGATAGGAAGAATGCATACTACAGGTTTAATTTATCCCAAATTTCACTAAAAGTTTAAGGTAAACAATCAAATTCCCTCTGCATTTAGCATTTTACACATAAAATATGTCTGTAAATGCAAAGAACTTAAAATAACAAAAGTAATTTAGAGAAATAATACAGAGGAGTGACTTGTCCAAATTTTCTAGTATGACATTATTTCAAAGTAAGAAGTTAAAACATTAACAAATATGATTATTGTCTAAAATTATACCCCAATATATGATTATTGTCTAAAATTATACCCCAATATGTATTTAACTTTTTAAATCCCATATAAAACAATACCTAAAGATAATAAAATACATACAAGGTAAATATTCTAAAAACTACAACACTGAGATACTAAAAAATGTCATTCTTTTTCCCTCAACATTTTTTAAATTAGGAACCTTTTTTTTTTCTTATTAGTACATTTTAAATATACATAATGATATGCATTAACCATAGGGAATGTGTACCTATACATGATATATCCTGCTGCTGTTGTTTTTCCAATTCCTCTCCCATCCCTTGAATTCCTCTTTTCCTATTTACAAAAGTTTTGTTTCCATTTTTTCCTTCTATTCTTTTTTCCTTGTCCCATCCTTCCTTTCCCCCAGGCCTTTTCTTGTTCCCCTTCTCATCTGAACATTTTCTTTCAATTTCCCAGTATCTGTTATACATTTTGGTTCTTATTTATATTTTTAGTTTTCACATCAGAGAAACAATGAGGAATGTAAACACATGCATCTGATTTATTTCACTTAAGAGTGTGACCTCAAGTTGCATCCATTTAGCTAGAAATGTCTTGAGCCTATCCTTCTATGTGGCACAGAAATACTCCACTGTATAAAGAACCACATATTGTTTATCCATTTATCAGTGGATGAACATCTGGGCTGTTTCCAAGATTCAGCTATTTTAGGGGATATAGCTCAGCGGCACAAGCACCTGCCTAGCAAGCACAAGGTCGTGAGTTCAATCCCTAGTACCAAACCAAACCAAACCAAAGAACCCCCACAAAACACAACATTCAGCTATTTCCAACTGTGCCACTACAAACATGGGCATGCATATATTGCTGTGCTATGATGCTTTTAATTCTTTCAGGAAGATATCAAGAAGAATAGCTCTGTCAAACGAAACCTCTAGTTTTAGTTTTTTAAGGAATCTCCACAATTGATTTCCACAGTGATTGCACCAGTCTACATTCCCATCAATAGTAGAAAAGGTTTCCTTTTTTCCTTACAGCCCTGCCAGCATGTTACTGGTTAATTTCTTGATAATAGTCATTCTTTCTGGAGTGAGATGGAATCTCAGCATTGTTTTAATTTGTATCTCTCAAATGACCACTGAGGAACATTTTATCATATATTTGTTTGCCATCTTTCCTTCTTCATCTAAGAAGTATCCATTTTTGAAGCCCATTATGGGTGGGGTCTTTATATTTAGGGAGTTTGATTTTTTTTCTGAGTTCTTTATATACTCTAGATATTAGTCCTTTCTCTGAGGAACACCTGGCAAAGTTATTTCCCACTCTGTGGATTGTCTCTTTGCTCTGTTGGTGCTTTCTTTTGCAGAGCAAATGCTTTTTAGTAAGACAAGATCCCACTTATTGATTTTTTATTGCTCCCGTGCAACTGCAGTTCTGTTCATAAGGTCTTTGTCTATACCAGTGTCTCAAGTGTTCTACCTATTCTATTTTCCAGCAGATTTAATTTCAGCTTCAATATTTATATTTTTGATCTATTTCAATTTTAGTTTAGTACATGTTGACACACAGAGGTCTAGTTTTAATCTTTGGCATGTGGCAGTTATTCCAGCACCATTTATTAAAGAGATTATCTTTCTTCCAATGAAAATATTTGGCTCTTTTGTCAAACATGAGGGTAGTTGAGGGTGCAGTGTTATTTATAATTTTTTTTATCTTCTTGATTCTGCAGTGGTAGTTCAAATGTATCTAGGAATCTGTCCATTTCTTCTGTGTTTTCCACCTTATTAGAATAGATGATCTTGTGGATTTCTACAGGATCTGTTGTGATTTCACCTTTTTCTTTCCTAATTGCATGAATCTGAGTCTTTCTTTTTTTTTTTTTTTTTTTTTGTACCAGAAATCAAACTCATGACCTTGTGTTCACCAGGCAGGCACTTACGCTGCTGAGCTAAATCCCCAGCCCTGTCTTTCTTCTTTAATAAGGTTGGCTAAGGGATTATCAATTTCACTTAATCTTTCAAAGAACCAACTTTTTGACTGTTAGAGTCTTCATATTGTTTTCTTAGTCTTAACAGCATTAAGTTCTGCTTTGTTCTTTATACTTTCCCCCTCTTATGAGCTTTGGGCTTAACTTGCTCTTTTTCTATAAGTTTGAGGTTCAAAACTAGGTTGTGTAAAATGAACTAAGAGAAACTAGCTGTATAACTATCTTAACTATCATGCTTATATCATTGAAAAGAAAGATTTGTGCTAATATTGTTTGGAAAATATTTCATGTCTATGTCTTGTACTCTGAGTAACTACTATGAAAATAACAATATGCAATGTATTGATTATTGTTACTCTCCTAGTAGCCTGATGTGAAACTGTTTTAATTTCTATTTTTCTTCTTCTCTTTAAAAAAAATAGAATACAAAAAAATTAGGTTATTTGCACGTTCTCTGATTTTTTGATATGACAATATACTACTATGAATTTCCTTCATAAGACTGCTTTCATTGTCCCATAAGTTCCAGTATATTGCAATGGCATTATTGGTTAATTGCAGAAACTAATTTCTTCTTTAATTTCACTGTGAGCACTGGTTGCTCATGAGGGTGTTAGTTAACATGTGTTTATAAACTTTTTGTGGTTTCTTTTGCCATTGATTTCCAATTTCATTACACTACTGACAATACACATGGGATAATTTCAATTCCTTTGCATTTACTCAAATATATTTTATAAGCTACTATGCAATCTATTGTGGAGAATGTTCCTTGAACAACTAAGAAGAATGTGTATTCTGACACTGTGGGGTGGAACATTTTGTAGACATCTACCAAGACCATTTGTTCAAAAGTTTAGTTCATTTCTACTATTTCTTCTATTTTTTCTCTAGCTGACCTATTTGTGGGATATGGAAGTCCCCCAGTAAAACTGTATTAGCGCTTATTTGATTTTTCATGTCTGTTAATATTTGTTTTATTTAGCTGGGTGAAATGGTAGTTGGTGCATGTATATTTATGATTGTTATCTCTTCCTCTTGGATTGTTCCCTTAACAATGAGGTAGTGACCTTATTTCTTTTAATTGGTCTTGGCTTGAAATCCACTTTGTTAGAAAACAGAATAGCTACTCCTGCTTTTTTCTGGATTCCTGTGGCATAAAGTATTGTTTTTCATCCTTTGAATTTTAGTCTATGAATTTCTTCTTGAACTGCATGTGTTTCCTGTATGCAACATATTGTTGGATCTTGCTTCTTGATCCATTTTCCCAGTGTGTTTGATTGTTGAAATGAGACTATTTACACTGAAAGTTATAACTGATATATATTGACTTCCTGTCACGTTATTTCCTTGCTACTGGTTCTCTTTTTCTCATTCTCTACTTAATTACTTGCCTTGCCTGTTAGATTTATTTTTTCGAGGTTCATCAGTTAGTAGTTTTTGTTCTAGCATTCTACAATGTATGTCATAACACTTGAGGTGCTGATTTAGTGGTCATGAATTTATTCAGGTGTTCTTTGTCATGGAAGTATCTTATTTCTCTATCAATTTTGAAAGATAGTTTTGCAGGTACATCAATCTGGGTTGGAGGTTAATTCCTTCTAGGGTTTGAAATAACTTCAAACTCTCCTTGATTTGAGGGTTTATGTTTAGAAGTCTGCTGTAATTCTGACAAGCTTTTCTTTATAGTTGATTTGTTTCTTTTCTCTGACAGCTTTTAATACTCTGTTCCTGTTTTGAGTTTCTGAAATCTTAACTATTATAAGCCTTGGGGTAATTTTTCTTTTTGATCATAGCTAATTGGGCTTCTACATGCCTTGTTTATCTGCATGTAGGATTCTTTAACCCTGCTTGGGGAGTTTTCTGCCCTGATGTTTGGAAATAGGTTTTTTATATCATTTATGATATCCTCTGCTTTTTTCACTGATTTCAATCAATTTATGTTATTTAGTTTGCATCATCTAACAGCTGCTGGATTGACTTCTCACAGTCCCTTGCTTTTTTTTTGGACTGGAGATCAAACTCATGAACTTACACTTGCCAGGTGAGCGCTTATGCTGCAGAGATAATCCCCACCCTTTCCCTTGCTATTTTTAAGAAATCTTTCTTTGCATGATCACTAACTGAAATCCTGTCTCTTATATCTGTACTTAAACTAGTTTACTCTGTGGCATACACTTTCAATGGAATTATTAATTTCCTGATATCTGTTTGAATCTGTTTCATGGATTCCATTTGTTTCCTATGTTGGGCATTCATGGTTTCCATCATTTTCCCTGTTTTTGTTATCTGTATCTGCTCGAGTCACTAAGCATGTCTTTCTTTATAGTCACCATCTCTGTACTCACGTGAAAATTATTCCTGATTTCATTTTTCTAGAGCCTCCTTCATCTGTTTTGTTATTTTCACTAGTACCACTTCAGGGTCCAGGTGGGTGGCTTTTGGATTGTCCTACCTTGTTGCACACTGGGTTTGCCTTTGGTGAGCTGGAAGTCTGGGACTATGTTTTGTTTAAGAGTCTTCTCATTTTATATATATATATATATACATATATATATATATATATATGTATATGTATATATATATATGTATATATGTATATATATATATATGTATATATATATATTTTTTTTTTAAAGATTAATTCCTAGGTTGATGCTTGCAACTTGCTTATGGAAAGTATCTTTTGTTAGTACTAAGAACTTTTAGATTACTATTTGTCAGAGATGTCTTCCATACGAAGCTGGCTTTTGGGTTTTGAATCTGTTGCAAGATCGTATCTCTTTAATTTACTGAAGATGAGAAATTGCTACCTATTTAGCCTAGCCTCCAGTCACTGGCACTGCCATATAGTGCTGTTTATGACCCTTAGGCAATCTACATATTAGTAAATCACTGACTAGAACAATTATGTCACTTTGGCTAAAGTAATACAATCAGTAAGTTATTACAACAGCATCAAACACAGCCTAGAAAATAACAAACTGAGGTAACTATTAATTTGACACTTTAAACCATATGAACTATATTTGTGGTTACTTAACAAAATATGAAACAAACCAGAGAATTATATACACTACATATGCTCTCAATATGGCAATTTTACTCTTAGGGGAAAAGTTTTAAAGGGGTTGGAGGAAAAAATCGAGAAATATAAGAAAAGAAGAGACTGGAAGGAAGGCTGGCGGACAAAGGAAGATTGGGCAAACTAGTAGAGGAGGAGGAAAAGAGAAACTGGTAAAAGAACTTTTGGAAACTGGTGAAGGAGACAAAAAGAGAAGGAAAAAATAAAAACAAGAGCCAAACAGAATAGCAACAAAGACGAAAAAAGTTAGTGCTCATATAAACACCAGAATAAACAATTTGAAATAAAAACAAAAACTAAAGGTCAAAAATCCACTGCAGGGCCGGGGATTTAGCTCAGTGGAGAAGCGCTTGCCTGGCAAGCACAAGGTTGGAAGTTTGATCCTTGGTACCAAAAAAAAAAAAAAAAAAATCCACTGAAGCGTGTGTCTGTCCTGTTACTGGCAGACAGAATGGGTGGACAGAGATCCATGCTGATTAATTCTAAAAGACAGCTGTAGATTTACAGCAGGATAGTAGAGAATCCCAGCAAGTCTGCACCATTAGTTGCACTGAAGTTAGGCTGGTTTCTGGCTCTGAGGTTATAACCTGATTTGTTTAGCCTGCAACACTCAGTATGCCTCCTGCTGGCTTGAACTCAGTTCCACCTCACCCCGATACTGGGAACTGCTAGATGGAGCCAGCCCACAACTGCTCTGAGTTCTGAACTCAGTTGGCTACTCTCACTTGGCCACTGGCCAATCATCTTCTCCTGGAAGAGCTGTCTGAACTCACCAGTCACTGCAGTCCACTATGTTCACTGCTCCATTTCACTGGTAAGCTTCTCTATGGATGCTTCTAGGGTTGCCAACAGTCACTGTGCATCTGCAGGTTTGAGCCACCCCTCCCACACAGTGAGTCAGGGCTCAGAAAAAATCCACTGTTTGCTGTCTCCTCCTTTTGCATTGAGGTTTTTCTTTTATTCTCCCTTCCAACTTTGATTCTCTCTTCAGACCCATGCTGGCCCCAGGATCCATTTCCCTTTTTCTTCTCTTCCTCATGTTGCTATATTTCAGCATCTGGACATGAAATCTCAGAGAGGCTGTTTCTCTGCAGTTCACTACTCTACCATCTTCCCAGAACAGGCTCAAAATACCTCATTATTATGAAATGGCAGACTTATTTGCATATTGGTGTTCTTTAAATATATCTATAGACTCAAGCAAGTTATTCTGTAGAAACTGACAAGCTTCTTCTAAAAGTTCTGTGAAAGTCCACATGGACATGCAGAAATGGACTCAAATACATATGTAACTGATTTTCAATGAAAGTACCAAGGTAAATCAATTTTTACAAATCATTTCAATAAATGGTACTGATACAACTGATATTCATACACAAAATACTTTGATCCTTGCAGTGTATGACACATAAAAATCAAGTTGAAATGGATTAGCAACCAAAACATAAAAATTAAACCTAAGCCAGGCAGGATGGCACACACTTGTCTTAGCACCTGGATAAGTTGCTGCAGGAGGATTTCAAGTGTGAGTACAGCCTAGATTAAAGAGCAAGACCCTGTTACAAATACAAAAGAAAATTTAAAAAAACAAAAAACAAACAAAACCTTGTGCTTTATTTCTTCCTTTTTGCAGTGAGTAGGACTGGGAAAATGAACCCAAGACCTTCAAATTGAGTTACATTCCCAGTCCTTTTTGAGAATCCCTACATTGTACAGGCTAGGATTGAACATCCTCCTGCCTCAGCCTCTCAGAGGGCTGTGCTTTTTTCAAATAATACCATTAAAATAACAAAAAAAAAAAAAACCAGAGCTGGGGATATAGCTCAGCAGCATAGTGCCTGCATGGCAAGCATGAAGTTGTGAGTTCAATTCCTGGTGCCAAAGAACCCCCATATAAATAAATAAATAAATAAATAAATAAATAAATAAATAAAACACTAGAAGACATGGATAGATGTATATGGACAGAGATACATGCATATAGATACATGAACATATAAAGATACACCTTCTATTTCTGCCAATCTTTTTGACAGATTTGTACCTAAACTATATAAAGAAACCTTAAAACTTGACAGTAAAAAGAGAAACAACCAAATTTCAAAATGGAAAATGAACACATGCATCACAAAAATGCATTTAGCAATGGTCAATAAATATACTCGAAAGATACTCTGTATCATTAGTTATCCCAGATTCAGATGGTTTCCTGTTGAAGTCCATAAAAAATGTAACGACTCTATCAACCTAGTCTTAAATCTTATAAGGAAAATCTTTCAGAAAATATTAGCCAACAGAAGTCAATAACAACATACAATGACCAATGTCCTTCAATGATTCCTTAAGAGAAAATGAGAGGTAGTAAGGATTTAGTTCAGAGGTAGAGTGTCTGCCTAGTATACACGAAGTCCAGGATTCAGACCCAAAAAATGGGGGAAAAAATTAAAAAAAAGAATGAAATATTTTCTTACAGTGCAATTAAACTTAAGTCTATTTAACAGAAATCATGGAAAAAATTGCCTCAAATGGCAAAATTCAAGAAGCACTTTAAAGATTGAGGCCAGTCCTCCCTCCTCAAGTTCACTGGTAGCTACGTTGTACAATGGCCTTGGGTTTGATCTTCAGCATTGCATAGAAGAGAACGAAAGAAAAAGAATTATTTTAAGTAGAATCAGAAGCTACTAATTCAGTGACTATAACCTTGACTATTATTTAAAGAATGCAAGTTTTAGCAAAAACAATGGCACTACGTAATTTAAACAGTCACTAGGGGAAATAAAAATTCTTTTATTTGATAGGATTTTTGTCTCATGAGCAGACTTTATTTTGAAAGCCTTTTAGGTTTATTAAGAATTATATATGTTTTCTGTATTTTTCTTGCAATAAGAACCTAGAAATTTAAATTTTTTCCATTTTAAAAGGTAAGAAAATATTCAGGAATAAATGATACAAGAAAAATCATAATATCTACCCTAAGAAAATAATAAAAATTTCAATGAATGACATAAAATAAGATCCACATACAATGTGCCTATTCCTAATACAAACACATAATGAAAATATTGATTTAAGCTGGGCCTGAAGCACATCCCTGTAATCCCAGCACTCTTGGAGGCTGAAGGCAAGAAAATCGTAAGATTCAGACTAGCCTGGGGAACTTATCAACTTGAGACCTTGTCTCAAAATAAAAAAGGGCTGGGGATACAGCTCAGATTTAATCTGCAGTATTGGGTAAAGAAAAGGGAAGAGGAAGAAGTAATGCCTCCTTAAAGTATTACATAAGTATATATAGTTTTCTATTTTATTTCCAACCCCCTCCACACCCTGAACTGGGGATTAAGCCCAGCATGTTATGCTAGACAAACCTTTCACTTGCTGAACTTTTTACTGTATAAAATGTTAAAACTAGTTGCTTTAGGTTTGGCTCTGAAATGTCACCCTCTAAAGGCTCATTATTTAAAGGTTAATCCACAGTGCAGCAATGTCAAAAAGGGACTGGAAAGTGAGATGTCTAATTTCATTAACAGGTTAATCCACTGATGGATATTACAACTTATATCTAGATGTCCCCCCAAAGCATCACACGCTCATAGATGGGATTTTGAGAGGTGTCTAGATTAAGGGTGTGTGATACTGAGTTAGTCCACTGATTGGAAGTGGATAATGGGAAGGTCATCATTCTGAAAGTGGATAATGGGAAGGTCCACTCGGGAGGTGTGGAACTATTAGCCAACAGGCTTGTAGCTTGGATCAGATAAAAGAGAAAGGAAGGTGTTGCTGCTGCTGTTGCTGCTTCCTGCCTGCCACACTATGGACTATTTCTCCTCTGCCATAGCCCTCTGTCATTCCAACCTGCCTTGGGGCCAGCTATGTACTGAAACTTCAACAAACTGTGAACTAAAATAAACCTTTCCTCTTTTAACTTATTCTTGTCAGGTATTTTGTCTCAGCAACAAGAGAATAAGATAACAGACTCATAATTTTATGACATTAGTGGAAGATGGATGGTGGAAACATCATTGGGAGGTAAGTCCTAGTTGGAGTAAGTTGGTCAGCAGGGGCATGCCTGGAAGGATATATCATGCGCTTCCCCCCACCACCCATCCTATACTCTGCTGCTGTCCTGAGGACCTTTGCTCCACCTTGAACTTCCAGCACAATGTTCTGCTTCATTATAGATCCATAAGCATTGCAGTCGGTCAACCACAACTGAAACTTTGAAAATTGTGAGCCAAACTACTTGTTTCCTTCTTTCATTTGATTTTTCTCAGGAACTGTGTCACAGTAATGGAAAGCTAACTTACACAGATGGCATAATGATAAGCTTAAAAATTACAAAAAATAACCTGAATGGTAAGGTCTGAGCATAACTTGAGCCCAGGGATTTGGAGGATGCCTGGGCAAGAGTAAAATTCTGTTTGAAAACACAACCAACACAGTGGCCTGCATAAGTAGATAAATGCCTAGACTGTAAAAAATATGGTAGCAAAAAACTTTCTACACTGAATACAGTATATAATAAAATCAGGCCAGGAATTTAGCACAATGGTATAAGCACCTGCCTGGCAAGCACAAGATTGTGAGTTCAATTGCAAAAATAAAAATTAAAATAAATATATATATATGTGTGTGTGTGTGTGTGCACACACACACACACACACACATACATATGCATAATAAAATCACCATGGTATCAATATAACAGGACACAGTAAAAATTCCAAAACTTGAACCTAAAACATATTATATATTAGGAATGTAATAAAAATTTCTTAAAAGTGCTAATTTAGTTCAGTGATGAAAAGTTATTTAGGTAAGAAATATATGTGTTAACACAGTAGGTTACCCATCTGGAGCAAAAAATGTGTGCACCAATCTTATTCAACATACACATTAAATAAAACTTCAATGCTAAAATATAAAATAAAAAATAACATACTAATCTTTTATGGGGTAAGTTATAGATTTTTATCAAAAGTCACTGTGGATTTTAAACACTAACATAAGCTCATAGCTAGAAAGACTCAATGTCATAACCATGTCACTTTTTCCCCAATTAATCTACACATCCAAGACACCTGTAATAAAATTTCTAGTTTCTCATGTGATTTTGTTTTAATAACATAGCAAGACAGGATATGAATAAAGACAAGAATAGACAGTGCTTGCTTTATCAGCACACATTATAAAAGAATACACAAACAATTCAAAAGAATAATTTTCAGGGATGTATCCCATCAGAAAAGACATTATATAAATTAATTAAAGCAATATGATATGGTCACAGGAATACACAAGGAGTTCAGTGGGGCATTATCTGTGAATCAGAAAAAAAGCCCACAGAGATATATCATAGGGTAGCTTTTCAGCTCACTGAAAAAAGGAGTACGACATACCATATAAAAAATTATCATCCAGGGAAAACACATGAAAGAAAAAACTAATAAATAGTTTAAAAAATAATATAATTGATCTTTTTTATCTCAGCCTAAGAAAAGTTTTCCAAAATAAAATGGGAGGGGAGGAGAACCATAAGAAAAGACTAATATAAACTATTGTTCAACTGTATTAAAATTAACTTCATATGCAAAGACTTCATAAAGATATAGACTTGAATTATTATATAAAGACATTATTGTACCTAAATAAATTATAATGCTTGAAAACTGTTATAACTCAATTAAGAAAAAAATAATTCTATATCAAATAGTCTATAAATTTAACACAATAGTAATAAAAAGATGGCCAATAAATATGAAAAGATGTTCACCTAAGCTCTTAGTTATTAATTATTACTAATCCAGGAAATACAATTTAAAAAGATATGAATTCCATGTTTTATCTCCCCCATACTAACAAAAAGTTTAAAAGTCTGACAAGAGTTGGCCACATGGGAGTAAAAACAGCTCTAATTAATCAATAATAAAAGTGTAAATGAATAAGTGTAAATGCTTAGGAATTAAGTTTTGCATTTTTGAAGAATTGTATATTTACATACCTTAGACCTAAGTACTCACCTTCTCATATATAGCCTAGAAAGTGGGGGAAGAAAGGCAAACTATGCTTGTATGCAAAAATCCAAGAGCCACCTGTTATTTTTGTATTCTCCTGGTGCTAAGAATTCTTTGGATACTTTTTAAATGGTTAACAAAAAAACAATGAAAACATTTCATGACATGTGAAAATTACATTAAATTCAAATTTCAGTGTTCTAAACTTTTACTGGAAACACATTAATTCATTCATATATAGTCCATTGCTGTTTTGTGCAAAAAAAAAAAAAAAAGACATGAATGACTTGATAACAACAAAAACAGATAACCTATAGTCTAAATTTTTACTAATTCTTTAATGAAAAAATCTGCCAACCCCTGCCCTGGAGCAATAGATTTTAAACCTGTTTTAGCCATAGATCCATAAGAAATAAATCTTACCTTAAATTCCACACATGATACTTACATGTATCAGAACACATATACAAGAATGTTTCAGAGGAAAAGGCTTATAATAGAAAAACTGGAAACATCAAGATATCTACAGAGAACAGAATACATTTTCAAAATGTAATGTACTTTACAAGAGTGCTTGCCTAACATGTTCAAGGCTGTGCATTCAATCCCCAGTACCACAAAAATACCTTCCACTATATTTTAAATATAAAGACCTAAAACAAAAAAAGTCTTAGAAAAAAACATACTGGAAAAGCTTCATAATCCTGGAACTGCCAATGATTTCTTTGTCTGTGTCACCAAAGGCACAGGTAACAAAAGCAAAACTAGATAAATGGGCCACATCAAATTTGAAAACTTCTGTATATCGAGTTCCAAGGCCAGCCTGAGCTACATGAAACCCTGTCACAAAAAACAAGAATAAAAAGAATAAAAAAATTCAACATCACTAATCATTAGAGAAATGCAAATCAAACTGCAATGACATACTGCCTTATATTCATTAGGTCGGACACTACTAAAAACATAGAAAAGACCATAAAGGTACATGGCTATAATCCCACCATTTTGAGAAGTTGAGGCAGGAGGATCTCAAAATCAAGCCCCACCTTTGGCAACCTGATAACTTAGCAAGACCCTGTGACAAAATAAAACAGCTCATTATGAATCCTAGTACCACCAAAAATGAAAAATAAATCAATCCTCTAACCCCACTAATAGAAATGTGAAACATTATAACCACTGTAGAAATAAGGTCTAAAAAATAGAACTGTCATATGATCAAGGAATCACACTTCTGAAAAACATTTGAAAAAACTGAAAGCAGTATGACAAACTATTTATACTCCCATGTTCACTGCAGAATTATTCACCACAGCCAAAAAGTGGAATTGCCCATCAACACATGAATAAACAAACTGATTTGATACATGCTTCAACATGGATGAACCTCAAGAATATTATGCTAATTTAATGTCCAAACAAAGGGCAAGTACAGTGATACCACGACATTTGACCACTTTGAAACTCACAGAATTTGGTGCTGGACCCATTTTGATGTGGAAATTTTGTCCCAATATTCATTATTTGTTTGGTGATTTACTATTCTTTCCAATCAACACAATTTGTTGCTCATCATTTTTGGTACTTGTACCTTCAAGGTACCTCTGTCCTGAATGATTTCACTCAACTCCTATAAGGCATCTAAGTACTGTAAAAGTCCAATTTCACTAAACTCCTATAAGGCATCTGAGTACTGTAAAAGTCCAATTAAGGTTATCTAAAAGTTGTCAAACTCTTAAAAAGAGAAAGTAAAACTGTGGTTGCCGGGAACTGGGTGGGAAGTATTATGGGAATTTGTTGTTCAATGACTATAGTTTCCATTTGGCAAGATAAAAAAAAAATTCTAGAGATTTCAGGCACAACAATGTGAATACAATTGACAATATTGGAACTGTACATTTAAAATGATTCTGGATGGAAAAATATTATCATTTTTAATAAAAATTTTAAATAAGTACTGATATAGTTATAAGCGTGCATCAATATAGCCAAATATGTAATAGAAAAAACAACAACAAGCAAAATTAAAATACTAATACTGTAAGAAGAGTAAGGAAATGAACACAAAATTCAAGATAGTGGCTACCTTTCTGGAGATGGCTATATAAATGAGATGGGGCCAAAGCAAGTCTAGTCTCAAGAACAGAGAACACCTGAGGAAGTGACATGGATAATCTAATCGCAAGACCATTGGGTGCCTGAGGCCAGCCACGAGGATAAACTCTTAGCTGGAGAGGTTTCACATGATACTCAATCTCCCAAGTGTATAAATAAATGTGCTGCACCTGTTGGAGCTCTCTCACACCTCTTCCTCCTCCTCCTTCCTTCTCATCAAGACAGAGAGCTCCAAGTAGCCTCAGTTTTCCTTAAGGAAATAAAACTTTTTAAAAAATAAAATTTATAGCTTGTTATAAAAAATACTTAGAAAAATAGACAAAAGATACTATTCAAAAATGAAAAATACAGAGGAGCAAGTTTAAATGTTAAACTTAGCAAACAGGCTTAAATTCAACAGAAATTAAGAGCATGCAAATTCAACACTGTGATATTTTATATCCACTAGACTGGCAAACATTAAGAAGAGATATAGCCAGGAAGGGTGGCACATGCCTGTTTATCACAGAACTCAGGAGGCTGAGGCAGAAGGATCACAAATTTGAGGCTAACCTAGGCTAGACTTCCTTTCTCAAAAGACGAAAAGACAAATTCTCTATCACACACCCACACACCCATACACTCACAAGTAATTGGTGGTCTCATACTTGGCTGGTAGAATGTTTGGTATTAAAGCCTTCTTGAAAGCACTCTAGCAATGTCTACTAAAAGTATGCAAATCCTTTATATCCCACATCCTCCACTGTTTGTAATATATACACAAATTAGTAAACATTAATATATAATGACCTACATTTGCTCAACAGATTAAATGTACATTTATTTAAGGATTTTTTTGTTTCTTTGGGGGTTTTATGGCAGGGGGTGGAGGGTATTGGGAATCAACCTCAGGACCTCACGCTTCCCAGGCAGGTGCTGTGCTGCTGAGCTACATCCCAGCCCCATAAAGATTTTTTTGTACATTTATTCAATGTGGTCCCAGCTTCTTGGAAAGCTGAGACAGCAGGATCACTTGAATACAGGAGTTTGAGTCCAGTCTGGGCAACATAATGAGACTGTGGGTGAGGGAGAAACATGACATATGACACTACTACACACAATGAGAGAATAAAAAGAAGACAGGGAAAGAGAAATGAATAATGAAAGGCTATAGTTATGTAAGCCTGTATTCAAATCCTGACTCACTTAAAGCTAAATGTTGCCTCTCTACCTCCTCATTAAAAGAGACATTCATAGTACCTTCAGCTAGATGGATACTGCAGCAGATAAATGTATGCCTATTAAATATTCTCTTTTTCTTAAGAGATTCTCTATTTTATTCTTAGCAACAACAGGCTCAGCCACAGAACTACAATTTACAGTTTTATTTGATGGTAGGTTGGTCTATAAAACATAAACTTCAGTACACAGGTAGTTTCCAGAAAAGTCCTTTACAGAAGCTGATTGCTAGCTAGGTGTGGTGGCTCATGTCTGTAATCCCAGCACTTGGGAGGCTGAGGCAGGAGGATCACTGTGAGTTCGAGACCAGCCTGGGCAATAAAGTGAGCTCAAGGCCAGCCTGAACTGCATAGTGAGACCCTGCCTCAAAAAGAAGAAGAAAAAAAAAAAAAAAAGCTGATTGCTATATACTGGTCATCTTAGATCACCAGGCCACCTTGAAACTGGAAGTCATATACTAAGGATGTAATAGCAAAAGCTGAAGGTACATGGATTCCTGATAATCACAAAACCATATTATTCTTTATGATGAGCAATAAATTTCTATCATGTTTCTATTACATTCAGTTGAATCTAATGTCTTAATATCAGAATTTTAAAAAGAATACATATAAGGTTTTTCATAAACTGGTACAGTGCAAGTAATCAAAATAATAAATTTCTGAATCCAAGTAACTGTTCTTCATGAAGAAATTAGTAATGCTAATAGTTTTCCTTTAAAACTGTCAAGCCTGTTAACGGTCAATGAATTTATTCTATCAGTAAAAAAAATTCATTATTGCAGAATGGCTAGTAAAGAACCATTTAATGAATTAGCCTTTGATCATAGGAAACACCTATATGAATACACTAAATAAAAACAATTTTTGGTGCTGAGGATTTAACTCAGTGGCCTAAGTGCCTGCCTTGCAAATGTGCAGTTGTGAGTTCAATTCCTGGCATCAATAAATAAATAAATAAATAAATGCAATCTTTGTTTTTGTTTATACTATTTGAACTTCTTTCAAACTTTACATAAAGTAGCATGAATGAAGAAACATGAATTAAAACATACCAGTTACTTCTTTGTCACTATATTCTTGAAAATCCACAATAGTCTTGTGACAAATGAACTACATACAAGTTAGACAACCTAACTTCTCTTTTCACCTGCATATAATGAACCATTCCTCCTCCTCCCCATACTGGGGATTAAACCAAGGGCTGATTTATTTAGAGACAGGGTTTTGAATCCCTCAACTGCCCAGGCAACGGTGGAACTTCCAATATTTCTGCCACAGTCTCCTACAATGCTGGGATTATAGGTGTATGCTGCCAAGCTCTTAAGACCACGCTTCTTTTAAATCTCATTTACTAAAGACACTGTTTAAACCGAACCTCCCAATTCCACTGATGGGGTTAAGCTCTACCAATATACATGAGCCAATAATTAGTAGATATTAATTTTGTTGAAGGTTTAAAAATGGTTATAACCCAAGAGGGCAGAGTTTGATCTACAAAACAAATATCTGAACCCTCCTAGTACTCTTGGGCAATGAATACAAGCTAAGTCTAGCACTACAATAGTCATTTTGAGACACTCAGCTAAAATAAAACAAATCTCACAGGCATGAACCCTAAGACAAAGAGGAAGGCCCAAAATGACCATCTTTGATGTTGCAGACTTCCTCAGTATCTACACAGTGGCTTGCCCTTATCACTCTTGGACAAGGTGTCTGTATTTCTGAATCATCTTCAAGGAGAGATGCCAGTCTCTCCTCCCAACTCTGCTTCTCCAGCTTCCAAGATTCTTTTAATAATAAACTACCAGATAAAACTGGTAAAGCTACACAAGACTGTGGAGAAGATAAAAGGTAACCCCCCTGTTATGGACTGAAAACTGGTGGTCAACTTAACACCAGCTGGATTACATCAGCATGGCGATGGGTGTAGATGTTTCACCTGAGGAAAGTTGCCAGCATAAATGGAGACATGGAAAAGGAGAAGTTATTCACATTAGTTGCATTAAGATATTGAGGTGTTGTGGGTTCTCATATGAGTTGCTGTTTGAGCCACTGGTTCTCCTGGAGAATCTCTGGTCTTCACATCGAGCTCTGCTTCCTGGCTCCGGAAGGGAAGACATGTGCTGCTTGGTCTACAGGATGAACTCGTCACGCTGGCTTCCTGGAACGTACTCAACTGTGCTTGTCATTGGAGGAGCTCAAGGCCTCTGTGTCACTGAGGATGGCTGTGGTGCTTTTCAGGGAAGCCCTGGAGTTGTTGTGAGTGTGACTTTTTGGCTCCAGTGTAGAACCCTCAACCTACCAGCACAGCTCCTTCACCCTGCTGGCACAGACTTTCTGGCTTCCACTGCTGACCTTTGGGCCTTCCCAGCACAGATCCGTAAAAGAGACTGGCGTGAGTCCTTCTTGTGGGCTCTAGGCTTCCAGTTGGACTCATGAGAGGCATTGTCGTGAGCAGTGGGTCTTTATCTAGACTCATGTGGGACACTGCTGTGGGATTCAGGCCCTTGGCTGAATATTCTATGTCTTTAGTGATGTGCATAGATTTCCTGCATTTTCTTGTGTTAAGCTTGAGTGACATCATAAAAATAATATTATAAACTCCATGTCCTTATTCTACTTGTTCTCTGTATAACCCATGACTACAACAGAAATTGGTACCGAGAGTGGGGTTAGTGCTGTGTTGTCGGTTGGTCATGTGACTTAAGAGCCTTGGCAATTAATTTGGAAAGTTTTTGAGAGACTGGCCAAAAGATAGCCCCTATATGCTGTAAATTATATTGGAGACTCTGGTCAAAACCTGGAAAATCAGAGTACTGATGGAAATGCTGCCAGTTAAGATAAAGCTTGGGAGGCTTCTATTGAGAAGGACTGCAATGTCTGCTGAAGTCCAGGTAATATATTGTGCTTTAGCTGAAAGTTGGTCTTCATTTTGTTTGTATTTAGAGATATTACCTGGTGGCAGAAAAATTTCAGTGCAGTCTACTTTTGGGATGGTAGCACAGTTACTTTTGACCAGATCTATGTTGGAAATTTAGACCAAAGAGCCAAGAGAGTAATTTAAAACATTTGGCTAAGAAGGCTCCAATAAAACTGTGGGCTGTACAGGATGAAGCAGAAAACATGGTTGTTTAAAAAAAAGGACAATGGATAAATCAAGAGTACATTTAAATTACAGGAGATCCTTATTTTTAGTCTTGTCATGCCACGTTAAAAGTTAATAAAAAGCAAGGATTATGATTGTAATTGTTCTTTTATTGTGATTTTAATGTTTTCTGTTTGTAATCAAGTTAATTTATCAAAGTGCTGTGTTTTAATGTTAAACCTTGGTCACCCTTTAAATGTTTTGCTTTTGGTGCAGGAATTAAGTGTAAAAAGGATACACATGTAATTGTTGTATTAATTTAAATCTGAATAGAACAAGATATGTTAACTTTCACAAATCTGCCACTGAGGATTATAGTTTTTAAAAAAAAAAGTTATTCACATTAGCTACATTAAGATATTAAGGGGTTATAGGTTCTTACATGAGTTGCTGTTTGAGCCATTGGTTCTCCTAAAAAAGCTCTGGTCTTCACATAGAGAGAGCATTGCTTCCTGGCTCCAGAGGAAAAGAAGTGTGCTGCTTGGTCTCCAAGATAAACTCATCACACTGGCTTCCTGGCATCTGCTCAACTGTGCTTGTCGTCAGAGGAGCTCGGGGCCTCCGTGTCGCTAAAGATGACAGTGGTGCTTTTAAGGACAGCCCTAAAGTTGTTGTAAGTGTAACTTCTCGGCTCCAGCATAAAACCTTCAACCTACCAGCACAGCTCCTTCACCCTGCTGGCATAAACTTTCTGGCTTCCACCGCTGACCTTTGGGCCTTCCCAGCACAGATCCATAAGAGACTGGCGTAAGTCCTTCTTGTGGGCTCTAGGCTTCCAGTTAAACTTGTGAGAGGCATTGTCATAAACACTGGGTCTTTATCTAGACTCATGTGGGACATTGCTGTGGGATTCAGGCCCTTGGCTGAATATTCTGTCTTTAGTGATATAGATAGATTTCCTACATCTTCTTGTGTAAAGCTTGGGTAATATCATAAAAATAATCTTGTAAACTCCATGTCTTTATTCTACTTGTTCTCTGTATAACCCATGACTACAACAGCTTCCCTTTTTTTTGCTTTGTATTCAGGCTGGCCTTGAACTCGCTATGTAGCGTAGGCTGGTTTAGAACTCACAGCAATCCTCCTGCCTCACCCTCCTGATTACAGGCATATGCTGCCATGCCAGGCACAAGGGTAACCTTTATTTCAACATTTGTATCCAACACTTGATAAAAGACTGCCTATAATTTTCAGCTTTGGAGGAGGAGGGAGTATTGGGAATAGAACCTAGGTCCTCGCACTTGCTAGTCTTCCACTGAGCAACATCTCCACTCCTCCAGCTTAATGATATTTGAGAGAATGAAGCAAAAAACCACTATGCATAAGAAATATTAATACCACATGGCAGGTGTAGGGCCCCAATTACAGCAGCTTGGTTACAGCTTTAAGATAACATGGGAAACTTGTTCTCACTTTAAGACTATTGTTACTGAAACTTTAACAAATAAAGCAGCAGATTACAACCTTCATTTAAAACCTATTTGGTTCATTTCTATTACCAATATGTAGAATTTGGCAAAGGTATGTTCAGAATGAATATTCAAAAATTATTTGGTGAAAATAAGGAATAAAAACCACATATGTTCCAATACCTATGTTTTTTTGCCTGACCCTGCCTTCCTGACAGAGTAGCCCAATCATAATCTTTCTCCTAGGAACCTGAAATTTAAATGGATATACAGAAAGATTAAAAGTCACTGGAATATAACTGCTTTCTAGCAGCACTGAAAAGATAAGACTCATGATGTTCTGTTGAGTACTCTGGAAGCAATTTGTACTTCAGCCTAAATTCTATGAAATAACCTACTATACATCTACAATACTTGTGTTAGAGAAGACAGGTAGAGTCTATTTTGTTGTCTGCAATAAAATGGACATCAAATAACTAAATCCACGGATAATTATAAGAATCAGTTCTCCCTCAATATCAAGTAACAGAAAGTTACCTGACTGTGGTGTACAAAAACATTACTGAACTAATTCCAAAGAGAAAGAAGATATTGACAGAATCTACCGGTCAAATGAAAGAAAGAAAGAAAGAAAGAAAGAAAGAAAGAAAGAAAGAAAGAAAGAAAGAAAGAAAGAAAGAAAGAAAGAAAGAAAGAGAAAGAAAAGAAAGAAAG
>PVLA01010907.1:0-58324 GCA_004027455.1 Hydrochoerus hydrochaeris | reverse complement strand
TGAGAGTGATTCAGAGTCTGTGGTCTTCTCTAACCCAATAATTGCCAGAGAATGTAGCTCTGTAGAGTTTTATTAGAATGAATCTAATGTCTGTTTTTACTCCTGCATCTATCTCTCAATTGATTTCATTCACAGACCAAAGACAGTGACAGTAGAAAGTGTATGCATAGACCAGCAATATGAACACATTTTATCATTGAAAGCTACAACGCTCTCAGTGAAAGAAATGGCACCATCTCACCTTTATTTGTTTGTGCAGGGCTCATGGCCATATATGAAACAAAAGGAACCAATTCCATGCAGACAGAAATATACAGATATTTCAAAGTTGGGAGGAGAGAAAAGAAAGTAAAGAGAGAGAGAGAGAGACATACAAATGTATGGGAAATGAAAATAAACTAAAGGAGAAATACAATACAAGAGTAGGTCCAGAATAATTTTCATAACTTACTTCAACTGCCAGAATCTTGTGTGAAATATTCTCACACCCCACTCATGTATTCTGTCGGGCCAACCAACAAATAGGCCAGGTCACCTCTGGACAGAGCTGTATTTCCTTGTGCCCTAGTCAAAGTCATTACCTTGACTGAGTCTGCTGATGCTTGTCTGGTATTTCTTAACTGATCAACAACTAAATTTACTCAAAGGTGAATCTAACAAGCAGTGACTATCATTTACCAAAAGAATCTAAAAATATTTAGTAAAAGTAATTGAACTCAGATACAGATGGTGTCAATGAAAGGAAAGCTATCAAGGTATAAATGGATGAATAAATAAAAATCTTCTATTCCTCATGCCATAGATATTTTAAATTCTTTTGATTTGTCAGTGGTAACTTAATTCTTTATCCATATTTAGAACACTTGTGTGAGATAAGTCTGGATTATTAAAATGCATCCTATCAGCTTGCAGTTAAAAATTATTTGCAGCAGAAACTTTTGAAACAAATGCTTTATAATATTTCTATGAATTAATATTTAATTACTATAAGAGATAGGATTTTAAAATGGCTTAACCATTTTAAATTTTTGTAGTGGTTGCAACAATAATACACAAAAAAGATGGACCTGAAATTGTCGATCTGTTTCTACTACTGCTGCCCGGTTTATTTTAAACACAGAACCTAAGCTTTCTCATTCTTTTTATTTGTACATTAGAATGCATAGCAGGTATTAATGTTCTAACTCAAAATATCTTTTCATTTTATTCATGTATTAGAGATAACAAATTGTGCTAAGGAAGGAGTGTATCTTAGTAAATGTTGTGAAGAATGCTATGAGCTAGTGCCGCCCCCTTTTCTTGGCTTGTTTTATTCAGTTCTATGATAGAATGAAGGACAAAGGCTGACTTAGCAATAATTTTATAAGTGAACAATGCATTTTCATTTTAAGTGATTCTTTCTAACAGCTGCCTTATGCCTATCTTTGTATAAGCAATAGCTACAAACATGTTTTTTTTTTTAAATAAATCTGCTGTGGCTTAGGTCTAGATTTTAACAAAATCAGGACCAATAAATAATGTGTCTCAGACAACAGAGAAAACATGTTTTTGAAAGTTTCAAAGAACTCATGGTCTCAGTAACTATCCTAAGATAAATTTTCTATGCCTAGATGCAAAATGATTGTTCTATTAATTGAATGGCTTGTTAATCTAATAAAACAGTAATGTAAGCAGGGCATGGTGGCTCATGTCTATAATCCCAGCACTTGGGAGGCTGAGGCAGGAAGATTGTTGTGAGTTTGAGACCAGCCTGAGCTACAAAGTGAACTCAAGGCCAGCCTGAACTGAATAGAGAGACCCTGTCTCAAAAAGACATAAAAAAACCAAAACAGTAATGTAAGGAACCATTTTCAAAGAAACTGGAATTCATAATAAAATAACAGAAATATCATGTATATCATCTGAAACAGAAAACAAAGGATATCTTTCTAATTACTGCCAGTAACAAGAACTTTAAAGTAGAAAATTATTTTAATTTTAATGCTACTGTTAAAAACTCTCTTACATTTTTATACTGAAATCGTGCAATTTTCGAAATCATGCCAAGTTCATTTCTGGCAGTATGACAAAGATGATCATGTGGAAAACTGAAGATTATACCTTAGATATAAAGTGGTCCCGAAAGCCTCCAGTGTTTGGAAAGTGGCTGGATTATGGGACCCCATAGTTGACTTACCGTTAGGAGAAGAGGGAGATCACTAGGGCCATGCCCTGGGAGGGTGTATTTCCTTTCCTGTTACTCCCTCTCTCTCCTGTTACTCGTGCCACTGTGAGGTAAGCAGACACCATGCAGCCTCTTCCTGGAGCCAGCCAACCATGCAGAGTGAAACTTTTAAAATATGGGTTAAAGTCGACCTCTTCTTCCAGATGTGGTTTCTGAGTGTTTTGTGATAAGGAAAGTGATGAACATGCTAAGTGAGCTAAGTGTAATCAAAAGCCATTTGCATGCTACAATTATTTCCAATAAAAGAGAAATCTCTGGGGCCCAAAAGGAAGGAATGATCTGAAAACTTTGGGTAATACAAAGGTTGATACTTTCTTTGGCTTCTGCAAGGCAATGAGTTGTTAATTTCCATAGTAGTAGATCTTGATTTCACCAGTCATGGCCAGGTAGTGGTGAGTGAGGCCATAGGCCAGAGCAAGGGAGATATTATAATGGAGACCCACAAATAAAATGAGTTCCTTTAAAGGTCAAGTTTCAGGTCAAAGGGTAGAGTAGAAAATGTTCACCCATTGGTAAAGTAGGAGTGAGAGAATGATTGAGTAGTTTGACCTGTGTAAGAAGAAGGTCAAAAACATCTACTGAGGACTGGGGATTTAGCTCAGAGGCATAAGCGCCTGCTTTGCAGCCTGTAGTCATGAGTTCGATCCCCAGTACAAAAAAAAAAAAAAAAAAAAACCACTGAGAAGTCATAATCAAGATTTCTGAATCCTGTATCACTTTCACTATTCTGTTCTGATTGGTTTTTTTTTCTATTCTGTTTTATTTTATTTTATTAGATCTCATGGCATGGGCAGCTATTTTGAACATAACAAGAGGCATTATGGTAGCCATTGTTGATTTCCTATTATTTTGTTTTGAAATCCTGTGTCACTTTCACTGTTTTGTTTCAATTGTTTTCTTTCTGTTTCATTTGGTTTTATTTAGTATGTATGATGGTATTGACAGCTACTTTGAAGATAACAAGGCATTATGGTGGCCATTTTTTATTTCCTGTTATCTTGTTTTGCAGTTCTGTATTGCGATCACTGTTTTGGTTTGACTGGCTTTATTCTGTTTTGCTTTGAGTGGCTTTATTCTGTTTTACTTTGTTTGGTTTTATTCTCTTAAAATAAAAAATTTAAAGATGATAAAATGTTAAAAAAAGATTTCTGACATTGATTAAGTATTTATATTTCACATAAATACATGATTTGGGGAGCCAAAGGCTGAAAGAATAACATAAAAATATATTTCAGGTATTAGTATCACTGTTTCATGAGAAGAAACAAAAGAACACCTCTCTGCAAGCAGACACCCTTAGATAGGATCTCATCAGAGCCCCCAAAATTTCCCAGCCTTGATTTAAACTGGAAAACATGTAAGGGGCCATGTCACAATTCTTCTCTATTTCTGTTCTTTATATTCGTCTGTTAACCTATAAAGTAACCACACATCACATGGAGATACAAGAATGTGAACATGTAGTTTGTGTGACCTTACCCTAGATACTTAACCTCTGTTTTCTCATCACTAAAAATGAGAGTTATCATAGTCTCTAACTCATAGGCTTGTCACAAAAATTAAATGAGTATACACATTCCATTTGGAACTGTGCATGGAATATAACCAGAAGCATGGAAAAAGGGTAATTGTTCTTATCATTATTAGTGTCATAATTTTCATTTCACATATGATTATATTCATTATCTAAAGCTATGCTTAGATGTAGACATCTTGCATGGAGTTAAGTTGTGCTGAACCTAGCAACTGCACAACTCACAACTCAAAATTAGGTGTCTTCACATTGTTGATTTATGTGTTGAGAAGCAGCAGAACTAAGAACAAGTGGAAAATCTGATGGAAATCAGTAAGATAGCTAATTACAGTATATGTATTTAGGATTGACTATTTACTTTTTGTTTACTTCAAAGCTATTTGTATGTAGGTTTTCAATGTAAATCGTTCACCTTATAAAAGCACTATATATTTATCTTGGTGTACACATACCCCCCCAGAAAATATTCCAGGGGTCTATCTTCTAAAGTATACCCTGGTTGAGTGAAATGAGTACAGTACCTCAGAGAGGAAGCATCAGGGTCCTACCACACCCTACGGAGACTTCCTGTGCCTGCTGTACCCACCAGTGGACACTGACCACCGCAGGAAACGGGAAACGGGATCAGGATAAGAAGCTGCTTCATCAAGCTTTGTCACAATCTTAAGACTCATCGGTTCTATAGTTCCTACCTAAATTCCATGTGTTTTGCCTCCTTTCTTCTGGGGATTTTAATGTCTCTTGCTTTCTCTATAATTCCTTTTACTATTACAGCAGAATAAAGAAGTTCTTATCTCTTTAAGAGCAACTCCTTATGAGTTTCAGCTTTGTCTCTTAGAAAATGGAATTGATACCCATTTTGTGATGTGGTTTTGAGATCCATGTGACATTCATGAACAAACTGATTAATTTCTATTTGTTTTATAGTAATATGCTTTGTTTGCCTTCATGCTATAAGTATAAATTGCCTTGCACTTACTTGTTAAATAACTGGCCTGTTCATCTTCCAGACTTATTTAATATATATAGTATTATCTTACTGTGTGTGTGTTTTTTGAGACAAGGTCTTACTATGCAGTTCAGGTTGGCCTTGGGCTCACTTTGTTGCCCGGGCAGTCTCCAACTTGCAAGGGTCCTCCTGCCTCAGCCTTCTCAGTGATGGGGTTACTATCATATTATCTGGGCATACTGTCATATTATCATATTAGATGGGCCAACTACCGTATTATCTTACAAGTATTAGAACTTTTATTCATTTAATCACTCATTCATTAGAAAAATACTCATTGAGCATCGTAGATGTAGCAGACACTGTTCTTGGCTTAGGTACGCATTAGTAAATGATATTCATCTTTTCACTGAATCTTGTCACAAGCCATGTAACTACTGAGTGCCAAAACAAGGAGATGTCCTCCTTCCCAAGTTACTTCTTTTCTAATATGCCATCACCTTAGCATAAGTCATAAGAGGGTAGCAAGCTCCAAAAGTCACGGCTCTCACCTTTCCATCTAGGTCTGACAAGAAGTGAGTATCACCATCTGCCAGTGCTCATAACAAATCAATTCATTTCCACTTGATGCTGCTGATGTGTGATGCACAACCAAGGTACTTGATTTAGAAAGATAGGAATGCAGCTAACTTGATCAAAAGGAGTTAAACTGCATGCTTTGTTCTTCTAATGAAAAGCAATGTACACTGAATTACCACAAATACAATGCAAGTAAAGAATCATTACACCTCAAAGGGGAAAACTGTTGCAAATGAGGCTTAAGGTTTTGCAACTTGTTAATACCTATGTTCGCGTGTATGTTACAATTCTCAGGCCAGTGCTCTTTCTTCAGTTTCACATGCTGCCTTAGGAAGAGCTTGTTACAGAAGGTAATGATTTGAATTAATTCTTAAATTTGTCTCTACGTAGCAAATGTTTAATATTGGGGAATCTCTTCTAGTTTAGGGAGGGTGAGGAATGGTTCACCTGACAAATTGTGTATAATCACTCAGCTGTTTGTGGACTCAGTTGACTCCATCCTCTTTAGACTGAGGACAGAAGGGAATTCTGCTTCTGAAATGGGGACTTGGATACTTGTCATAGGACAAATATGTAAGTGTTACTTGGTTGGGAGAATAACATCCCCTACCCACAAAACATTTGAACTATGCACAATTTCTACTTTCCACAATGAACATTTTTTTACTTAAGAAATATCTGATAATCCAGTAAAGTAAAATTCTAAATGATAAAAAGTTTAATACATATGATGAGTCTTGCTAAATGCAAGGCATTCAAAAAAGAATTATAAGAAATCCAGGAAATACTTCTCAAAATTTCTTTTGTCATGTTTGTGGGGAAATAAGGAAATATCTGAAAATAAGGGTAATAGTGAACTAATTGTTCATAGATAAAACCCTGTATTAAAACCTGCTATGAATTTCACCAGCATAATCCTTATGTACTGCTTGATGACCTATACAGATATTTATCTTGCAAATAATAAATTTAGATGATCTTAGAAGTGTTATATATGTAATAAAGTATTGCACTGTTTGATTATTCAGGATCTATGCTCTCATGTTATAAATTTTTGGAAAAAATGATTAATTACAGTACATTCATATGTAAATAAAGTACTAGGTCAGGCTATTTTCCTCAAAGACTAAATGTTTTTGGTGTTTTCTAACATTTTTATTAATTATGAAAAAGAGAACACACATTTTGGCAAAATATCATGTGCTAGGGAGCATTTGAAAATTATGTCGGCTGGTTAGTAAACATTTCCCTTTTACTAATATATTCATTTTGTAAGTGATCTTATAAATTTAATTTCAACTACATGGAAACGTGGGGATTTTGAAGTTTTATAATCTGTCTACAGAAAATACTGAGAGCACTATTTTCACAATAGACTCCCTCAAACACAGCATATGAGCCACAGCCATTGGCTGCCATGGTACGCGTGCTGTGACCACATTCTGTTGCTTCTCATCGTGTATGTTCTCTCTCCCCTCATCCTGTGCAGATTTTAGTGTTCTGCAATGAAGTCAGTGATGTCTCCATGAGGAGCCTGTATATCCACCTAGCAGTGAAACAAGTGAACACGGTTAGGATGCTACTTAGACACAAAGCAGCATACACTTATCCAAAAACCTGATGTGTTCTTACTCATTCAAGGAGAGGGGAATTAATGTTGGCAGAGGTAGACCTTCATGAGTCTACCTCTTTTTACCAGTCTCTTTTTACCAGTCTCTTGGACTGGTAAAAGTTTGCTCTGTGTGTGTGTGTGTGTGTGTGTGTGTGCAAACACAAGACTCTGATTGCTTTTTACTCAGACCATTTCTGATGATAGTCTTTGCAGCAAGGAATCTTGAAGGAAGCAATATAGACTTTCAAGACAGAAAACAGGCTTGTTTATTAGTTATTAAGAACAGTCATCAACCCTTTCAATATTCCAGTGATTATGGTTATAAAGGAGATTTTGGAGATAGTAAAGCTGATGAATATCTAGACTATGGTGGTAGATACAGGAATTTATGTGACAGATAATACTACATAAAAATAAATGCCCACATACATACACACATGGTGAGAACACCCCCCCACACACATGAATACAATTAAGACTACAGAAACCAGAAAATTTCTAGAAAATATAGAGAATAAATTTTCCATCGAGTGACTTCTTATTTGTATATGTGTATGTGTGTATATATGCATTAGTACACAGAACTGAACCCAGAGTCTTGCACTTCCTAAGTGGATACTCTACCATTAGTATATACACACTCAGCCCCAAGTTTGCACTTTGTATTAGCTTTATAACATCATAGCTTCCCTTACTCATGTAAGGCTGCATATAAAAGATTTGCAAATAGACTCAAGTAATGAATATGAAGAAAAATTCCTAGTATATTCAGATATAGTAGTAATGATCCATCTCAAATATAAGGCTGTCATAAGTAAATAATGACATGAGCGTAAAGTATTTGAGAACAACAACTAACATTCTTTGAGTTCTTCACTATGTGCCAAGTGCTGTTCTGGGCACTGCCATTTATTTATATTAAATGCTCAAAACAATCATATGTGATAGGAATTCTTATCCTCAATTTACAGTTGAGCAGACTAAAGCACAAAGAAGACAGTAATAAATTAATAGTAAATGCAAGTACTTAACATGTCATTTAACTATGCCAGTGATCCAACAGAGTATTGCTCTGTATACTTTACTGACAAGAATACAGAATTTCAATGAGTTTAAGTAAATTGTGGATATTTATACACAAGCTGTTTGTATGGAATTCAAATTCTGAGTGGCCTAAAACTGCTTTTCTTTTCTCTATAGCAAAGAACTTCCATAGAATTATAATGATAATTAGAGTGTAATGATACTCTGACTCAGCACAAATCAGCATTCTTTTTATGGTTCTGGTGTTAGCCAAGTCACCCTTATCTGGGGTTTAATCTCTGTCTTTTTTTTAGTACTGAGGTTAAAATCAGGGTCTTCTAAGTTGTATCCTTTGCCTGCTTCCTGTTTTTTTTTCTTTTTAAGATATGGTGTCACTAAGTCACTGAGTTGCCCAGATTATGATTGAATTTGAGATCTGCCTGCCTCAGCCTCTCAGACTGCTGTGATTATACATACACTACCATACCTGAGCAGGCACTTAATCTTTTAAAGTCACCTTTTTAATTCCAGAAAAGTGATGGGATGTATGTACATAAATCTGCTGCAGGTCCTTTACAATCGTAAAAACATGCTTTATGCTTGATATCATATCATCTGAGAAGACAGAGGCACATTTAGACACACATAAGACTAGTGTCATTCTATACAAATTTTTAACTCAGTGGGACAACTGTAGAATTGTAGTTTTTGCTTAAACAATCCCAATTTATGCATAACCCACCAAGTGACACTTGAAGAACATGAATCCAGAAAAAACTCCTTTTGTAATTCTCTTTGGTGAGATGATTTGGCTTCCTCCACTTTCACTATCTCCATTTGTTTGGTAGAGCCAGTGATATTCCCCCTGTATTGTTTATGAAGTTACAAACAGGCAGTGAAGGGTTGGATCAGGAGAAAAAAAGAGAGAGACAGAGAGAACTGCACTTCTATTTTGCCTGGCTGAGTGGTAGCAGAAGCAACAACAGGGGCATCTGAAGTCTCTGTATTGCTATGTTCTAAGGCCAGTGAGGCAGGAAGAAAGGACCTCGGTGTCTAATCAGCATTCCTGGAGGAGTTATTTGTTTCGCCAGTTAATATGCAAACTATCTCATCAACAGTGTTTTTAGCATTATATCTATTCTAGTTTTAAAACTTGTTGTAGCATCAACCCCTGCATAGTATGGGCCCAGAGCAAGAAGAGGGATCTATCTCTGTCTAGTGATTTGAGGGGTTCACAGAGGATGGAACATTAAGAGGTGACTATTGGAGAGTGACAGGCCTCCTGATAAGGACTTGAATGATTTAATGTTCTAATGTCTGATAATGGAATGAATGTATTACGTAAAGTAGAATCATTTTATTAGGAAAATAATATTCATACTGTTTAGAAGTGATGTTAGAATAGAGAATTGAATGATTTATGTACATCTCAGTTTATTGTGCTTGCTTATAAGCATGGGGTTGTGAAATTAAAGCTAATTAGACATGTAATGGCTTATGCTGTTATGTATGTATGTACCCGTGCATTTATTAATGTGAAAATGAATGTACAAAATACATAAATATGGAAAAATAACTATATAAATTGAAGTTTTATGATAAATTCAGGGAATAGTTTCATAAGAATTTCAGCTCTGGGGTCTGATAGTGTAGCCTGTTGCTTCTTCCTTGAGTTATTTTTTGTTCTAGGGAAGATGAATTTTTCCATCTTTAGTATACAAAATCTAAGTAATTATTACACTACAAGGGCTCTTCATTTAAATAATTTATTTTCTATTATGCTTCTAAGGGTATAAGAATTAAGATATCAGTGAAGTAGACTATAGATGCTAATTGGCCCACGGATATGAATGGGTGTTCAACTGGTTAACTGCTCAATTCATATAAGAACAATTAGATTTGGTACTGAGACTCATAAGAGATACTGAGTGGTTGAAATGATGTGCTGCATTGTTTTTATGAGTGTAAAATTGGGAATAGGACTAAGATTAAAATTGAAAATATTAGGGCTAGAACTTCTCTAAGTTTAGTATGGATTGAGTGAAAGCATACGCACACAGGAAATATTCTGGTTTAATATGCAGTATTTAAGGGTTTTGCTGATGTGTAGTTATCTGGGTCACCTAGAGGGTCTGGTGAGAATAGGACTAAGGCTAGTAAAGTTAATGATATAAATACAAGGCCTAAAATATCTTTTATTGCATAATATAGGTGAAGTGGAATTTTATCTGAGTGTGAGTTGAAGCCTGAGGGGTTGTTTCATCCAGTTGCATGAAGAAATAGGAGGTGAACTATAACTAACGCTGTAATAATGAGTGGAAAAATAAAGCAAAAGATAAAGAATTGTGTTAGAGTTGCTCTGTCAACTGAAAATCCCCCTCAGATTCATTCAGCTGAGGTTTAGCCAATGTAAGGGATGGCAGATAAGAATTTATAAATACAGTTGCACCCTAACCCTAACCTAAATGATATTTGTCCTCAGGGTAGAATACTGTCTATAATAGGTGTGGCTATAACTGAAAATAAGAGTATAATCCAAATATTCCCGGTTTCTATGAATGTATAAGATCCATAGTAGATGCCTCATCCTATGTGGAAATATGAGAAAATAAAAAATATAGATGCTCTATTGGCATGAAGATATCAGTTAATCAACCACAATTTACATCTCAGCAAATGTGGGAACTGATGAGAATGCTGTAGCTGTGTCTGCAGTGTAAAGCATTGCCAGGAATAATCTGATAATGATTTGTAATCTGAGGCAAATGCCCAGTAATGATCAGAAGTTTCATCATGCTCTGTATTCTTGTTCTGACACACTGTTCTCACATTGGTTACTCTGCTGCTCATAATTTCAACAGAAATTTTAATCTCCTAAATTTCTACTTGATATATTTTTATGGACTCTTCTTTTCTGTGCTAGACATTCTTGTATCATCTTGCTTATCTAAGCTAGCTTTTTATTAGTGTTTTCTGTAGACTCATTTTTTTATTAGGTCCAATATATGTTTAGTTGTATCTTTTTTTAGCTTGCCTATTGCCTTATTCATCTTTTTATTATATTTTTATTATATAGATCTTTTAAAATCTCCTCTGTTCTCCTTTTGAATAGTTTAGCTGTGCAGTGTGATTTCTTTCTCTTAATTAACATATGTAAGGCACAAATGCAAATCAGTCCCCTACTAGCTGCTGTGAAACATAAACAGTTGTTGCCAGCAGCCTTAGCCTGATATCTGAAGTGAGGGGTAGTCTAAGTGATTTTGAAATCAACTGAAAAGCTTCACAAGAGTTTCTAGTTTACTAGTAGATAGATATAAATACTGTAGATAAGTGGAGATTTGTTTGTGGTCAGGAGCCAGTTTCCACTGAAGGACCTTTGGGTGTCCGCCAGAGAGTAGTCCTGGCCATGGCCCCTCAGTTGCTCTCAGTTTCTATTGGCCCATACAACCAGAGATCAGTCTCCAAAAAGGAATCCAGCTGTCTGTCTGGTCAACATTCCATTGGCCACTGGCTTCACTGGGGAATCACCAGAAGGTGCTTGGGAAACCTGTCCTCTGTTTTAAGAATGGCAGCTACTCTTAGAGCATTTAACTAGCTGTCAGAGTAAGCATTATTTGTCAAAATTCTATATGGGATAGTTAAAAGCCTGAGCAAGATCGTTACCTAGCACTTTATGAGTTTGGAGTAAGGGTTTTAAAAGTTCACAACTTAATACCATGTGTTGCTTAACTGGTGGAAGGAGTCCCGTGTTTCACTGTAGGCATGCATATTTTCTAAGCTTCAGCTAGATTTTATTTAAGAAGATTCATTTTACAGAAGTTTATTTTAAATACTACTCGGTGTATTCTAATGTTATTCTCTCTAGCACTGTTGTTTAAAGTCAAGCAAGGAGTACCAGGAAATTTAACTACTTCAAAGTAAACATGTACAACAACAAAACTGGAATAAAAATGTCCCATTAAAGAAAGGATATCACCTTATAACCTTGCATTTATCATCATTTTTTTGGTATTTTTATTTTAATTTATTTTTATTTAAAGAGGAACAAAAGCATGTAAAGGGTAGAGAAAATACAGAATTTAAAAAAAAAGATAAACAGTAAGAAATCACTATTTGATAAATTACATATTGTCCTCTTAGAAATAGTTGTTCAAGTCAAAAAATTAAAGCATACAAAGTAGATATTCAAACACTGAGAGTGTAAATAGCTACGCATGCATGAGTCTGTACATGTATTTCTATCCTTTCTGTATTAGAGGGAAAAACAAAACCTAGCAAGCCAAAGAAAACAAACTCCTATAAAAATGTGAAACCAAAAAGTCATATAAAACCATAGTACAAGGTGATCTACAATGATTACTGTGTTGTTTCTTATTATCTTCAATAGAATTGTCTATATCATCAAGCATAATTGAATATAGCAGTATAATGAAATATAGCAGTACATAACAATATTAGTAAAAATAAAACCTTGTAGACAGTATAAAACTTCAAAGGCAGATAATAATCAAACCAGAGTGGATATTCTAGTGAATCTTGTCATCCTAAGTGCAGTTGCCTATACTCTCAGACTTGATACTATCAATCATAACAGCTTTGAATAAAATCTATCAATACAAAACAGCTACCCAACAAACCAGATTCGATTACGATCAGTCATAGTAAAACAGTGTAGGTTTTACAGAGCTTTAGATTAAGTTAATAGGAAATTAAGCATGATTACCGTACTATATCCTGTTATTTTCGGGATTGCTGTCTGTGCACTCAAATCTAGTACAGGTAGAATGACTGGAACAGAATACATCTAAGCAGAGTAGTGTGAGTAATGTGGGTTTTAAATCCTGGTGCACTATTAAAAATATAGTGTATCAAGGCCATCTATGTTAGAGATTTTAGCCATCCTTGTCTGCCTCATTTCTGCTATGCTGTTTTTCTGCCTTTGTTTGTCTAGTTTTCTCCTTCATTCTACTGTCTGCCCCACTCACTGAGGCCTTTCTGCCACTATTCCTAAAACCCTGGTATTTTTTTTTCTCTCTCTCTCTTGAATGTCCTTCAGTATTTTCTGTAGGGTTGGATTAGTGGTCACAAACTCCCCCAGTTCCTCTTTGTCATGGAAGCATCTTGTTTCTCCATTAATTTCTAGTGACAGCTTTGTAGGGTACATCAATCTGGGCTGGAGGTTATTTTCTTTCAGGGCTTGGAATACTTAATTCCAAGCTCTTTTTGATCTGATGGCCTGTGTGGAGAAGTCAGCTGTGATCCTGATGGGCTTACCTTTATAGGTAATCTGTTTCTTTTCTCCGACAGCTTTTAATATTCTGTTTTTATATTGAATTTCTGGTATCTTGACTTTTACATGTCTGAGTGTAGCTCTGTTTTGGTTGTAGGTGGCTGGAGTTCTGTATGCCTCATATAACCAAATGTTATTTTCTTTTCCCATGCTTGGGAAGTTTTCCTTAATTATTTCCATGAATACCCTTTGTAATTCACTTGTTTGTATTCCTGCTTCTTCATTCACATTTCTTATTTTTAAATGTATATTCTCTTGTCATCTTCTAGCCTTTGTATTGTTACTGCCTGTTTCCTTGTTATTTTTAAGAGCTCTTTCCTTTCATGATCACACATTGCATACTTGTCTTCAAGTTTTGATAGTCTATCCTTAGTTTCTTTTAAGGAGTTTTGCAAGCTTTCAATGGAGTTTTTAATTTCCTGGTAGTCTCTTTGAATCTGCTTCATGCATTCTATATTTTCTTTATATTCTTTATTGAATGTTTCTCTTCTTTTTTGTGTTCCTCCCTTCTGTCTGTATCTTCCTGAGAGATGCTTCCTGAGAACATTTCTTTTATTACTCTACTCATATCTTGCTTTACCTGATTTAATATTTCAGTTTTGAGCTTGTCTACAAGGTCCTGAAGATATCTCTTAAATGTCCATTGAAGCCATGTGTGATGTTGTGTGCCACCCTCAGTCTCCCTTGTTTTTCCCTCTCCTGGATCAGTGCTCTCAGGGTTCTGGGTTGGGGGTCTCCTCTTGCCTCTCCTGTCATGGTCCCAGCTTCCTCCACACAGGTTACAGTGCAGGTTCCCTTCCCTGTTGGCCATGATTCCTCTGAAGCATGCTGGCGAGGGACCTCTGCCCTCTCCTGCCTGCCCCTCCCCACCAGGCCAGCCAAACTTTAGGGGCCTTCAACCAGTTAGTTCATGCTAGTCACAGGGAATTGATTTGGGATTGGATTCCGGCCAAGGGTGTGGCCCAGTCCAAGCAAATCCCATGAATCTGCTCTGGGGAGGGAGCAACCAACTGAAGTCACTGTTGCTCATAGTTCAGGCTCCTCCTGCCCGATTCCAACATGTTGCCCATTTGGTCATGCCCTTCCCATGTTGGGAGGGTCTCATTCCCAACACTGATTGTAGATTAATGAAGATTCCTCTGCTGGCTCCACTCTCCATTGTGCTCACCAACCCTTGACTTCAGCGCTGCAGTGGTTCCTGTGAGTGGTGGTGGGAGGAAGTTTGGGCAGCTTTTCTGGTCAGCACAGATTCAAGCTTGCACAAATTCAGGCCAGCACACACTTGGTGAAAACACTGTGTCCCGTAATTTTTAGCTGTTTCAGGTGTAGTCTCGACATGTTTAATGAGCTTTTTTATGTTTTAATTTCTTCCTGTATCAAGAGGATGCATCTCCCTCTGTCTGGGTCTCTCCAGGATGTTTTATTCTGGCATATGAGTTGTTTCTCCCAGGAGACTTTGTATTTTGTTGCTCAGTGGTCAGCTATCTTGACTTCTTCTGTCTTTATTGTCATTTTAACAAAACTATATAGGAGCCAAAGCAAAAGCAATTATAAGCAATGGGCAAAGGCATAACAAAATTTGAAGCATAAAATTTGTTACCTAGATGAGTCCCAGTCCAAAGTCTATGAAACAAAGCAAACTTTTACCTTCATCCAATGATCTCAGTGCAAGACCTCAAAATGATACAGGGGAAAGAAACTCCCAATATCCTAAATGTCTTTTATGAGTTTGTGTTCTCTAAGTTTAAAGAATAAATTTTAGGAACAATGGAGGTTAAGAGCAGAATATATTTATTGAGAGAAACAAAGCTTCTGTCTGACAGAGACAGAAAGTGTCCCAGGTGTGTTGCCCTGATTTCCTTCTCTTGATGCCTCATGGATCAGTTTTCAAGAATTGGGAGTTTTTGAAGATATTTTGCTACCCTTTCTTTTAATGATTCTATTTTTATTTCATGTGTGTGTGCATAAGTGTGTGTGTGTATGTGTGTGCATGTGTGTGCACACTGAGGCTTGTTCATTGTACTGGAAGACAGTTAATGTCTGCTCTTCAGGGATGCTCTCTGGGTATGACCAACTATAGGCCTTTGCCTCTATCAGAATCCAATAACCTTTATTTGGGAGGAAAGGTCACAGTGTATTATTCTCAGCTCACAGTTGCTGGTGAATTGGCCACAGATTGTCCATGAATTGGAGGGAATCCAGATATTGACATACAGAGAAATCCAACTTTTAACAAAAATTTTGTCACCTTGGCTTCTGTTCCTGGGCATTGGCCTTATCTGTGAACAGGTCAGTCAGTCCATGCCTCTGCTGCAAATAAAACAAAATAAAAACCTGATTTGGAGATGGTAGCAGAGCAGCTTCTGTGTAATCATAAACCAGACTGATGAATCTTATTAATACTATTTATTTATTTATTTATTTAATCATGGATTAAACCCAGGGCCTTCAAGTTGTGCTACATTCCCTCACACACACTTTTTGAAACAGTGTATCACTAAGTCCCTAAGTGTCTCAAGCTGGGCTTGAACTTCCTATCCTCCTCAACCTCTACCTTAATTATTTTTTTCTCATTGCTGAGATAGAATAACTGATTTCCAAAATTAAAAGAGGAAAAGTTTATTTGGCTCATAGTTTTAGGTTTCAGTTCAGAGTGTTGGCTGACTCCAAGGCAGGATGACAAGACCAAGTGTTATCACAGAGGAGAAATAGTTCATGGCAGGCAGAAGGCAGCATGGCAGCAAGCAGAAAAGGACAAGTGACAAGAGACAGCCCACTTTCTCTGTCTCTTATATCTTATCCAGGCTACCCTTAGGGCAGGTAACTCTCACCTCCAGCATGGGACTGCCTTAATCCTAGCATCACACAAGTTTCAATCCCAGCACCACATTTTTGATCCCAGCATTGGACATCCTAGATCCAGCCACCTCCAAATAGATATTGACATACAGATGCCCCCCCCCCATTCCTCATATACGATTACATGATGCTTTTGGAAGACATCTAGATTCAAGCTATGACACCCTCCTGAGTACTAGGATTACAAGGGTACACTAGGATGTGTGCCTATTCTTTAGGATTTAAAACATTTATTTTAATCTTCAGGCAATATAATTTTTATATGTAAAATCAAGACTATCTTGCATAAACCTGATCTTACATGTTTTCTGTATTTAAAAATTTCATCATATAACTTTTATTAGATTATACACTGGATCCTTAACTAATCAGCATGCTAAGATAATTAAAAAAAACTAAAACTCAAATAGAAAAAGGAACCAAGATGAGTTGAATGCTTTATGTTGTGAATAAATAAATGTGTTGTACTGCAGTATTTATGATCAGGAAATCTTCACTCTTTAGCAGAAGCAGGCTTCATATATAGTGTCTCCACTTCATCCAGTTTTCAAAGATAAGACACTGTGGGCCTGGACTTCAGCCAATCTAGATTGTACTTGGCTTTGAAATACTCCTTCTTTTCTTCATCCATGAATCTGAGTAATAGGTGTATAGGGGAAGTAAATGTACTTGGGCAATTGTCTTAGTTACTTTTCTCATTGCTGAGACAAAATAACAACCAATTTTAAAGGAGGAAAGGTTTATCACAGTCAGTTTATAGAAGTTTAAGTTCATAATTATCTGGCTCCAAGGTACAGTGGCATGGCAGAGGGGCATCACAGAGAAGAAAACAGTTCATGGCAGGAAGAAGGAAGCAAAGCAATGAAGTAGCAAGTGAAAAGAAGGAGATCTCTTTTCTGTCCCTTATATTTAATTCAGACTACCCACACTTCGGAAGATGCCACACACACTGAGAATGGGTTTCCCATTATCCGTACTCAGAACAATGCCAAACCAATCAGCAGACTAATTTAGTAATCACACAGCCTTATTAATACCAGCATCATGTACCATAGATCCAGTCATCTCTGAAAAGCCCCACCTATAATAATTTGGGGACTGACAAGCTGCTGCCGCTGCTCCAGGGCAAGAACTATCGGTGTTTCCTGAGCTCTGCATCATGTTGGAACTTGGGATGCTGGGAGAACAGGCATCCAGCTAACTGCCCTGGTAAGTGGCTGGGGGCCTGCTGGTGTGTGGGCTAAGTCAAACATAGATCCAACCTCTCCCCCCACCCCTCATTAGCAAGTGGGAGCCAGAGGTCTGAGTATCTCTTGGGAGGATGAATATATGCCATGTGGCAAGTAAGGGGGATTTCCTTATTTGAAGGCAAATATTTTTATCACTGTTTTGCTCAGTTCTGATTAATGGTACTGCTCTATTCAATATTCTGTTTTTTTAAGTTCAATATTCCCTTCCATTTTGCTCTACCTGATTGAAAAAACAGCTAATGTGAACAGAACAGGATGTACTATTGTGCCTATTGCTGTTGTCCTGGTAACCTACTGTGAGGTTCTGTGCCAATTTCACTGCACTGCCTCGCATGGGTTTGTTCTGTCTTGTTCTGCTGTATTTTGCTACCTTCAAAAAATAAAAGTAGATAACAAAGTAACAAAATACCTCCAAAAAACTCCCAACTCCACCAAAACTGATCCATGGGGCATGGATGAGGAGAGATTCAAAAACAAAGCAACAGAATATAAGGTGATTAAAATTAAATAACAACAACAAAACAAGTCAGTAAGGTATTGAGCAAATTGCAACAGGATATAAATAAACAGATAATGGACTTAAAAAGTAAAAGGAGGAAAAGAAAGTGCTCTAAAGGATATAACTGCATTTATGTTTAGGTCAGTAGGATTGATAACCATGTTGCTAAGTTTTTATTGGATCATTGAATAGAACTGTTTGCAGCCTCGCTGTTTGAATGTCCACTTTGTATGCTTTAATTTTGAAACTTGAACAACTATGTCTAAGAAGACAATATGTAATTTATCAACTAGTGATTCTTACTGTTTATTTTTTTAAGAAATTGTGTATTGTTTCTACCCCTTTTTCTGTTTTGCATTTATTCTCTTTAAATAAAATTTTTAAAAAAGAATTTGGGGACTGCATAAGAATTTGGAGAGACATCTGGACACAACCCATAACAGGGATTGACCAGATGATAAATAAAATTTGTTTCAGTTGAAAACTAATGACCATGTGATTTATAAATAAACTTTATAAAATAATTGTGTTAATTTCTGTAAGATAGTCTTTTAAATTGCTTTAAAAAAACAATCAACATAAAGAAGTGATGGACTATTCACTATTGCAAATATTCACCAGATTTAGATACTGCTAACAAGTATTGAATTATATAAACCTTGCAGAATCTCAAGATGCTGAAGCACATGTATATTGCCCAACTACTGGTAGACAACAATGAAATTAAAGGAGACAAAAGAGTTAAAAAATTTAACATTACAGAAATGTGATGATACTATTTTATGGGAAATAACATTATTCCTAAAACTGTTAATTTGAATATGAATGGAGTTAATGAAAATATTTTATCTACTGAAATTAACTTGTATGTGTCTGATTAAATGAATATTGAAAGAGCTGTCAAATTACAAGTGTAGTTTCTTTTAGATGCAGAGGATCTCATCTTTAAAAGACTAAAAATACTGAAGCATTGCCAAAAAGATCAGAAAAACACCAACTTGATCTAGTAACAGCATCTTAAACACTGTTTACAAAGATTTTTTGCTACATTGGTCCCTACACACTGGTCTCTGATATATCAACCATCAACTGGAGTTAATTGGTATAGAATTTGGATCTTAAATTCCTCTCAAAAGCCTCTATGTTAAAGTCTTGATCCCAGCATGATGCTATTGGAAACCGGTAGACTCTTTAAGAGATGGAGACCAAGTGGTTGTCTATAAGTCAGTGAGGTGAGGTCTTGTCTTGAAAAGGGATTGTGGGACTTTAGTCTATTCTTGTTTTTCTCTTTTATTCCTCTCTACAAGGTGTGCAGTTTTACTCCATACTTTCACCATGATGTGCTTGCTGTCTTGACACTGGCCCAAAGTAATAGGACCAACATGTAATGGACTGGAACCTGCAACATTGGGAGCCAAAGTAAACCTTTTGTCTCTATAAATTATGTCATTTGCTATGGTACATAAAACTGATTAACATATTTGGCAAGCTCAGGATGGGTTTTACATGGGCCAATCATAGGAAAATGTAATTTTCTCCAAGGTTGATGGAGATTCAATTAGTTAAGAAAGCTCTCATACAGGTGTAGCCAATTTTATATTCATGAATATTTCTGAGAGAGTAATATGCTGACTTCCACTCACTTGAATTACTGTCAGTGTATTCTCTTAGCCTATATGTTAATAAAGGGAGAATCCAAGAAAGGAACAGCGTAAGAATGGGATTAGGATTTATCTTAGTCTGTCAGCCTTCACCTTCACCCACTGGTCACACAAGAGATGGTTTCCTTTCCAGAAAATCAGTGACATAGACAGTAGTGTCATTGAAAGAGCAAATATGTGACAAATACAAAATATGTTCTTTCTCTCAACCATTTGATGTCCCCAAAGGAATAGTTCTTTCTTTTTTTCCCCCTTTCTATTTCTATTGGCCATGAAGTAATGAGCTGAGAGATACAAAGACACCTAACCATATATCTCAGTAAATGGTCAAGTTTACTAAACTGAAGTACTGCCAAATCCAAGGCCGATGTTCTTTCTAGTATTTCACCCTTCTTGTCAAAGTGCAGAATGTGATTGTGTTGCTTAAAGAAAGGGAAAGTCACTAACGTAGTGTAGGTTAACAACATATGTCATCAGTGTGGATACTGCATTGACTTGAGAAGACTATCACAACATATGGCAATATGTAGGTTTTTAGCCCAAGTGATTGTTTTGCTAAGTATGGGCCAACTAGGCTTAAACTATCCCTACTATACACAAATGCTGAGTTAGTTGTATAGTCTCAAGAATTATAAAATTATTCTGACAACAAAGCATCCTAGTTCTGGGCCAAGAAAAGTTGTTCAAGGAATTGTTTCTCTCCTTCAGTGGTAAAAACATTATCACATGTTTCCAGAATCCTTATTCCTGGAAATTTCTACTTAAGTAACACCTTTAAGCAACTCTTAAAGATGTACACAAGACATATATTTGAGAATGTTCCTGAATCATATAAACTGAGAACACTAATGACCTGCATACATTGTGCTTTAATCATAAAATAGTATACTACTAATGAAAAAAACAAATTACAGACTATACATGACAGGAATGAGTCTCAGAAATATGATACTGATTGAAAAAGTGACTGGAGCCTATGGTTTGATTTTGTTTTTCATTCCAAAGTAGAAAAATTAAATAATTCTTTTTTTTTCCAGATACATATATGAAGGTAAATCTTGAAAAGCTAGTGAATAACACAAAAGCAATAATTACTTTTAGAGGAGTTAATGATTAGAAACAAGGAATCTGAAATTCTTGAAAATAGTACTAAGGAATAGAAATGATAGATTGTTATTCTTTAAATGAACACATATACTTAAATATTCATTTTATATTGATATTATTTCACATTCTAAAAAATGTATAATACTTTCATAACATTTCTCTTTTTAAATACATCAATATTTCTATTTTTATCATTATTTATTTATTTAAAAAAAGGTAAAATTAAACAGATAAAACAGATCATAAGAAAAACAATTTAAGAAACACAGATTTCAAAGCAAGACCACCAGAGATCTTCACTGTCTTTCATATTGTCTCTTGTGTTCTTGCAAATAGTTGTCCATATGTTCACACACAGTGAATTCATACCAAACAAAATAGTATTAAACTAATAAGAACAGGATGATGAAAGCATTCAAGACCAGACAACAGGCTGCCATAATGTCTCTCATTCTCTTCAAAATAGCTGTCCACACTTGTACATATGTTGAAATCAAACAAAACAAAACAGACTAATATCACTCTGAACAAAGAATACTACTATTACTGGATTTTATATCATGATGCTATGGAATTAGCACTGGATACCTTAGTGTCTCTTTTTCTTCCAAGTAGCTGTTCATTAAATCGTGCATTATAAAATCAATTCTCATAAACTGTTTAGAAGTTCTACGCATGCACAAGTCTACATGTACACCTATTCTTTCTGTATTAGAGGGAAAAACAAATCAAAACAAGACAAAACAAATTCCTAGAAAAGCATGAAATGAAAAAGACATAAAGCCACAATATTAGGTGATCTATAGTAGTTGCTATGATGTGTCTTGTTATTTTCAATAGAATTGTCTATATCATCAGGTATAGCATAATTGAACATAGCAGTACATAGCAATATTAATAAAAACAATGGATTTTAAATCCTGATACACTATTTACAATGTCCTCTACCTTTCTTTTTTTTTTTTAGACAATTCCTCCCCTTTCACTTTTACAGGGTGCTTTGTACATTTGGGGTCCCACCAACTCTTAGTTTTTAGATTAGGGGGCAACCTACTATCTATCTTAGTGGTTCTAACCCTTTTTACCCCTGAGCTTGATATTCAGTTGTATTCCTTTACCTACTAAAGCCTCAAGGTTTTCCTTCTTTATAGCTGAATAGTTCTCCACTGGACAAAAGTGTCATGTTTTTAACCTATCTGCAGCTGCTGGATGAGCTGTCCCTATTTCTCTCTGGTTCCCTGTCACATAGAGCATTGTTTTCTCATCTTTGACTTTTGGTTCATAAACCCTCTTTCAGGTTGATTGTATTTCCTATACAAAGCATCTCAATGGACCTTATATCCTGATCTACTCTGCCAGTGTTTCTTTTTGTTAGTGTATCCAGGCCATCTGTGTTAGAGATTATAGCCAATCTTCTCTGCCTCATCTCTGCTATGCTGTTTTTCTGCCATTGGTTGTTTACTTTTCTCCTTAATTCCACTGTCTGCCCCATTCAGTGAGGCCTCTCTGCTGTGTTCCTGGTGTTTTTTTTTTCTCTCTCTCTCTAGAATGTCCTTCATTATTTTTTGTAGGGTTGGGTTGGTGGTCATGAGTTCCCCCAGTTCCTCTTTGTCATGGAAGCATCTTGTTTCTCAATTAATTTCTAGTGACAGTTTTGCAGGATACATTAATCTGGGCTGGAGGTTATTTTCTTTCAGGGTTTGGAGTACTTCACTCCAAGCTCTTCTTGATCTGATGGCCTGTGTCAAGAAGTCAGCTGTGATCCTGATGGGCTTACCTTTATAGGTGATCTGTTTCATTTCTCTGACAGATTTTAATATTCTGTTCTTGTGATGAATTTCTGGGATCTTGATTATATGTCTTGGTGTAGATCTGTTTTGGTTGTAGCTGGCTAGAGTTCTGTATGCCTCATTTATCTGAAATCATTTCCTTTTCCTATGCTTGGGAAGTTTTCCTTAATTATTTCTGTGAATATCCTTTGTATTTCCTTTGTGTTTACTCCTGCTTCTTCACTCACATTTTTTATTCTTAAGTTATAGTTCCTCTTTTCATCTTCTAGCCTCTGTATTATTACTTCCTGTTTCCTTGTTATTTTTAAGAGATCTCTCCTTTCACAATCACACACTGAAAATCTATCTTCAAGTTTTGAAAGTCTAACTTTAGTTTCTGTCAAGGAACTTTGTCATCTTTTCATGGAGTTTTTAATTTCCTGGTAATCTTTTTTAATCTGTTTCATGTATTGTAGATTTTTTTAAATATTCTTCATTGAAGCTTTCTCTCCTTTTTCTGGGTTCCTCCATTCTTCCATCTGTGTCTTCTTCAGAGGTGCTTAGCATTTCTTTTATTAATCTTATATCTTGCTTTACTTGAATTAGTATTTCAGTTTTGAGTTTGTCTATGATGTCATGAAGATACTTCTTAATGTCATCTGATGCCATGTCCAATATTGCATGTTTGCTCCCCTTGATCTCTTCTGTGTTCACCTCTCCTGGACTTATATTCCCTGGGTCAGTGGCTGGAAGCTTTTTGTTGTTTCTTTTTCTTGTCATATTTCTGGTTTCTTTTGGAAAGGTGTATGGTGGAGGTCTCAGGCCTTTTCCACATTGCTTATGGTTTTTCTGAAGTGTGCTGGATAGGGGATTGCTGCCCTCTCAAGTTTGCTATTGTTCAGTGAGGTATGCATAGCGGCAGTGTGGGCTGGCCCCTCTCCTCTGAGCCATTCAACCAGCAAGTGCCTTCACCAAGTTAGTCTGTGCCATGCAGACATCACTGGTTTGGAACAATTTCATCCCTGGCTATTGGGTCTCAGCCAGGGGCGTGACCCTGCCCAAGCAGATCCCACCGGTCCACTTTGGGCCAGGAGCAGCCTACTGATGCCACTGCAGTTTTGGGTTCAGTTTGCATCATACAAATTAATTGATTTCCCATTATAATTTTTTTTTAAAAAAAGAAGCTAAGGAAAACAATATTAAGAGAATTTCTGAAAATTAGGAAACTATAACATTCATTAAATATTTAATATACCAATATTGAGGTTGTTTTTTACCTTGAAAATCTTGTGTAGAACTTGCTTAAAATCTCAGACTGGGGACTTCTGGGAAGACAGTGACATGGTGAGCAGTGGGAAATCAAGCTTTCTGAGATTGGGAGACCAGGCAGTAGAGTGTAGCAACTTGGGGAAGAGAAGGAGGAAGGTGAATTTCTGAGACTCAGGAAAGTTCTGAAGAAGAATTAGATCCCACAGGGTAAGCAAGTGACAGACCTCAATATAGAAGACGGAGATGGTAAACTGCTTTCTCCCTGACTTCCAGTTCATGGTATGACAGAGGAACCTTGAGCCTAGAGACACAATGACAGTGGGAGACCATGGAAACCTCTAAAGAAAAATGCACCAACAGAGTAGAACAGAAGATGCTGGGGGCTGCAGTGGAGGTGACTTCATTTAAAATGTACCCATAAAGAGTGACTTACTGGATGCCATTTGGGGATGAGACCAGCTGAACCCGGAACTTGGAGCAGCTATGGGTTACCTTCATTTTGGGGCTCCCAGTGTCTGGGTAAGGTGCAGTTTGGGAAGACACTCAGCATCAGGGAGCTGAGGTCAAGCCAGCAAGAAGCACTTGTATTGTTGTGAGCTGACAATTCAGGTCATAGGTCCACAACTAGAGACCAAGATCGGCATGAACTTCTGCAAAGTTGAATGTGTACCCCACTGTATTCTACTGGAGCTTGGCTGGGCTAATGCAGCACCCTGCCTAAGCCTTCTGGAAGCTTTCTGGGATCATATAATGCAGAGCTATGCTCAGTCTTCCTTTGTCTACTAATGATATCAGAGACATTCCCTGAAGTGGACACTACCACAAAATGGTAGCTTGCAAAAGATAACTACAGGCTTGAAACCTCTTTTTTTTAATTTATATTCTTATTTTTCTTCTGAATGTGAACATAGTTTTTAGTTTTGTTTTGTTTAGGTCCTGTTTTTGTTGCTTCCTTCTTTGTTCCCCTCTTGTCTTCTTTATCAGTCTCCAAAAGCTTAGATAATCTTCATTTGTCCTTTAACTTTGCTTCTAATCTCTTTCTCCTTTCTTTATTTTTCTATTTTTTCCTCTTACCCTGTTTAAAATTTCTCCCTAGGGGAGAAATCACTCAACTGAGATAATATTAACTGCTTTAAACTTCTTATTTGTTTTAGAGTTTGTTACATAACTATAAACCTTATTCATATGATTAAGGTGGTAAGTTAAGTTACCACAGTGTGACATTTTCTAAGGTGTGTTTGATCCTGTTTTTGTTACTGATTTTACTACTTTAACTAAGGTGGTTGTTGTTCTCATCAGTTTTTTTCTTGTGTGCCAAGACTGAGATTGTCCAGGGGTCATAAAATATACTATAGTACAATACCAAGGAACCAGAGGATAGACCAAGTAGACAGCAACTTCTCATCCCCTAATAAATTGAAGAGGTAGGATTATGTGGCAGACTCAAAAGCGAAAAGTAAGCCACTCCTAGAAGACAACTTTGAAAAGTAGTCATTTCCTAAGGAGATCTTCATACCAGTAATAAAATTATGTGTCATAAGAAATTTATGAGCACCAACACAGAAAATAAGTTTTAAAAATACAAAATGAGAAAACATGGAAGCACAATGCAACTCCAGACCTCCAGCTTACCAAAGACAAACCCAGGAGACAGTGAGGGTGAGGTGGAACAAATCAAAAGTTGCCAACCTGAACTCTCTGAAATGATAACAGTGGAAGTAACAAAGCAGATGAATGAGGCTCTAAAAACAAGTCAAAAATAATTTCTCAGATAACTAAAGAGAAAATTACCATAATGAAGTACATGGCTAATGTGCCAGAGTAAATACAAATAAAAAATAGAGAAGCTGAGGCAGCTGCCAGCATGCTGCTCTGGTAAGTGGCTGTGGCTTGGCAAGCCGCAGCTGCCCCAGGGTGAGAATCGTATCAGTGTTTCCTGAGATCTGCGATGTGCCATGTTGGACCTTGGGGCGCTGGGAAAATGGGCAGCCAGTTCACCCCTCTGGTGGGTGGCTGTGAGCCTACAGGGGCACGGGTTAAGAATCAAACATCCACCCCCACCCCCACCCCCACTAGCAAGTGAGAGCTGAAGATCTGAGCATGTCTTGTGAGTTTGACTATATGTGATAGAGCAAATAAGGGGGATTTTCTTCTGCCATCTCTTTGAGGGCAAATATTTTTATGTCTGTTTTGCTCTGTTTTGATCAATGGTGTTGCTCTATTCAATATTCTGTTCTTGTAATTTTGGTATTTCCTTCGATATTGCTCTGCCTGATTGAAGGAAAAACTATTGTGAAGAAAACCAGATGTACTATTGTGCCTATTGCTGTTGTCCTGGTGGCCTGCTGTGAGGTTCTGTGCCAATTTCACTGCACTGCCTCAGTTGGCTTTGTCCTGTCTTGTTCTGCTGTATTTTACTACCTTCAAAATAAAATGAAAAATAATAAATAAGAAAAAATATTAAAAAGTAAATAACAACAACAACAAAAAAAAACCAGATCAGCAAGGTACTGAGCAACCTGAGACATAACTAAGCAGATAATGGACTTAAAAAGCAAAAGGAGGAAAAGCAGATGCTCTAAAGGATATAACTGCATGTATATTTAAGGGTGTAGGAATGATAATTATGTTGCTAAGTTTTTGTTGAATCAGAACGGAGCTGTTTGGAGCCTCACTGTTTGAATGTTCATATCTAAACTTTGATTTTGTAACTTGAACAACTACATCCAAGATGACAATATGTAATGTATCAACTAGTGATTTCATACTATTCATTTTTTTTGAAATTCTGTATTGTTTCTACCTTTTTTCTGTTTTGCTTTATTTTTCCCCTCCTTTAAATAAAAATTTTTAAAGATAGAGAAGCTTAGAAAAATGATGGAAACCATGAGAAACAACATAAGAAGTGAAATTCATGAAACAAATTCAAACTCATATCTAGAGTAAAAATTCTATTAAAAGTAAATACAGAATCAACCAGCATGAGGACAGAATATCAGACCTAGAAGACAGGTTTTTGGTTAACAACCATGAAGACATATTTCTTAAAAATAGAAAAGGACAACAAAAAAATAATTCAACAACTGTTGGATGATGCAAAGAAGAATAACATAATATGAGTCAGAATCAATGAAAAATCTGGAGATACTAGCTCACAAAATGCCCTGTTCACATAAGTAATGGTAGAAAATTGCCTAAACACAGGAAAAATAAAGATTGACTTAGAGATAAGTGAGACATGTAGAACTCCAATTAGCCACTATAAAAAAATCTTCAGCAAGATTCCACAAATTCCACACAAGAACAGAATATTAAATCTGTTAGTGAAAAAAAATCACCTATAAAGGAAAGTCCCTCAGATTCACCACACAATTGTCAACAAGAACCCTTAAGGAGAGGCTGAAGTATCTCAAACCCTAAAAGGAAAAAAAAAGAAAGATACAAAAAACTCCAACCTATATTGATTTACCATGCAAAATGAAATTTCCATATTAATCAAGAAATAACATACTTCTATGATTAAAAAAAAAGTCTGAAGAAATTCATGACCACCAAACCAGTACTCCAAAATGTTTTGTAAGACTATTCCAGAAACAGTTACAAAACATTACAATTTCATCACCTTCAAAAGAATGAACTCACCAAGCAAGGCAAGCATCTTAACAGAGGGGGAAAGAAAAAGAACCAAACACAGGAAAATAATAGGGCAAGGATAAGTCAATGAACATTAACTATACGTATCAGTGTTAATGGTTTCAATTCATCAATGAAAAGAAACATTGTCAAAGTGAATCAAGAAACAAGATCTAAAACTATGCCAGATACATGAAACATATTTAACCCAAAAAGAAATTCATAGACTAAAAATCAAAGGATGAAAGATATTCCATATGATAAGAACCTGGAAAAAAAACAGGAGTAGCTATTGTGGAAAAAGTAGGTTTCACAGCAAGACTGATCAAGAGAGACCAAGATATACTTTTTGAAGGAAAATCCAACATGAAGAGAATCTACATCTATATATCTTTATCTATCTATCTATCTATCTATCTATCTATCTATAACAAATGCCACCACACACACAGCTATATAAAACAAGTATTAATCACCAGCTATATAAGACTGGGTTCAGTGGATCCATCCCTTACTTTTTTACTGTAAATTTAGACTTTAGTGTGATAGTAGCTAGCTGTACACCTCAGTACCATTCCCTGATGAGCACAGGAAGCAATCTATGTGTTTATCCATTTGGTGTAATGGTAAAGTGTGTACATATGCAAAAGTGCCAAAAATGAAATTTTTCCCACCTTAGGCTCCATGTAACTTTGTTTTGAGTTGTTTACCTGAGCATCACAGAGGGTCCAGTAGACCCACAACACTCAAGGATTTGTTTTAAAAAGTTTTATTTTTATTTTTCTGCTAGAAATCAGAAACCCAAATCAGTACAATAGCACATGAAAAACCATATTTTCAAGTTTTGGAGGAGATCACACCAACAGGCATACTTGAAAATGTATTTATTATGACAATTCACTAGCTGAACTGATAGCATTCAGCTGTATTTGGCAGTGATTTCTCCTGGTGATCACAGGAATGTAAAAGACTTACTGAAAAATGATAAGTCAAAATATGTCAAAATTGTTGTAATAATTTATGTCTCGTAGATGCAAAAACATTATGCTTTCAACTTAAACATGTATCTAGGAACTCAGTCATCAGGTCCTTATTTATGAAATAATATACTGAATGATGTTGTGAACAGACTTGTTGCCTCCATTTCTCAAATTAATCAGAATATGACATTTGACAGTTGGTTCATTAGTTTCCAATTGGTGTTACATTTGCTAACAGAGCATAAATTGACCAGCACAGGAACTGCATGCAGGAACAAAGCAGAATTATAAAAGAAATGTTGCAATTTCAAAACAGATAATCATATAGTACAATCTTTGGATTTAAAAAAGATGTAAGATTGATCTCACATATGGTAAAGAACAATCAACTGGTGTTGCTGATGTCAACATTTCACCATGATAAAAATACTGATAGTGAAACCTTGAGAAAACAGAAGTCTCAGATGGAAACTTTTTACAACAAAAGCAAAGGTGGAGTGAATGTTGATGAGTTATGCACCAATTATTATGCTTTGAAATACAAAGCATTGACAAATAGTTGTGTTTTCCTGAATTCTAAACATATGTGGCATAAATAATGTGAGAGTTGCCAAAGAAAATCACAAGTACAAAATATCACAGAAATTTTCTTACAGGATTAGGATTGGAGCTTATGAGAGATCATTTACAGCAGAGGAAAAACAAAATGTTTCTGCCCAGGGAACTACCCAAAAACTTTTGAAGTATACCAATGTGCTGACAGGTGAACAGGTAAGCACAGTATCAAAAGACCCACTGTGACAACAGAAAAACCAAAAATATGTTGATTTTGCCCTAACAGCAAACAAAACATGTGTGTTATCCATGTAAGTGATACTTGTCTATGGAACATGCAGTTGTTATGTGTGATGACTGCCTTGGGTGTGACAGTTGAAGCAAAGTTTATTTCTGTGTTAGACTTTTGTTTGTGCTTACATTGCAGCTCACATAGGTTTGTATTTTTGATGTTATCTTTTATGTTTTGTAAGTATACAGCTGATGTGAAAATGTTGATGTCTATTCTAAGGACTCGTTTCATATCTGATGCTTTGTTTTATTGCTATCTTGCTTCCCCCACTAAGTGTATGTTTTACAATATAGCAGAAATGTCCTGACGAAACAAGAAGAGAGGTGACAAGGCTGGCACATAGGAAAGGAAGCTAAGGACATGCACTGTCATTGTAAATGAGACATATGCATGGGACATGCACTTGTCATGTGTGAAGATTGCCTTGCATGTGACAGGTGAATCAACATTTTTACTTTATGTAAAAAGGGTAAAACAAAATTTCAAAACAAGAAATAAAGAATAACAACATATATTGCATACTGCTATTTTTAAAGTAGTTAGAGTACAAGATATGGACATAAAAATTTCTTCAATCAATATTAGCACAATATCTATTATATATTTTGGATCTACCCTTTTTCTGTTTTGTTTTTTTAATAAAAAAATTAAAAAAATATTAGAATAAACTTTTCCTTTCAATGAAGTAAGAGACACTAACAGTATAAATGACTTGCATTTTTTCCCTTTTCCCTTCCATTCTTTCCCCTTTCCCCCATCCTAGTTCCTTTTTCCTATAAATAATTTCTTCTCATTTTGGAATATCTATTGTACATTTTAGACCTTATTTATTCTTTCAGTTTCTCATATCAAGGAAACAATATGATGTTTACATATTAGTCTTATTTATTTCACTTATGAGTATGGCCTCAAATTGCATCCATTTATCCACAGAAGTCTCAAGATTGGCCTGTAAGTCTTTTTCATTGGGCTCATCTCCACTTTTGTTATCAAGGTAGTGCTGGCTTCCAGGGGTGAGTTTGAGAGTATTTCTTCCCTTTGAATTTCATTAAAGAGTTTGAAAGTAGTGGTATTAGATCTTTTCTGAAACTGCAAAGACTTCATTAGCAGGTGGCAATTAAATAACACCCTCCTGAACCACCAATGTGTCACAGATGAAATTAAGGAAGTAATTGAGAGTGTCTACAGTTAAACAATAATGCAAATACAGCATACTAGAATTTAGGGGATGCAATGTAAATAGTCAAAAGAAGGAAATTTATACTAGTGAATTTCCACATCAGAAAAACACAGTAAACTCAAATAAACAAGCTAAGGTTGAATCTCAAACTACTGGAAAAAGAAGAGCAAGTTAAATCCAAAGCAACAAGAGGAAGAAAATGATGAAAGTCAGAGCAAAAAGTAATGCAATTAAAACTAAAAAAAAAGGAAGAAATTGAATAATTGGTTCTTTGAGAAATTAAATAAAATATAGAAACCCTTAGCCAACCTTATTTAAAAAAAGACTCAAACCTATGCAACTAAGAATGAAAAGAGTGAAATTGCAACAGACTCTGAAAAAATCTAGATCATCAATGCCTATTTTGACAACCTGTACTCTAATAAGATGGAAAATGTAGAAAAATGGATGACGCCTAGATACAAATGAATTACCAAAGCTAAATCAAGAAGATATAAAAATTCTAAGTAACCCAATGTCAGCCAATGAAACTGAAGGTATAATTTAAAAAAAAAAAAGAACTATCAATGAAGAAAAGTCCAGGACCTCAAGGATTCACTGCTGAACTATACAAAAATAATTCTGAAAATATCTAATGCCACTACTCCTCAAATTCTTTAATGATATTCAAAGAGAAAAAATACTCCAAAATTCACTCCTGGAAGCCAGCACTAAAGTCACCAAGGAGCAAGCCCCACTGATGAATTGGCACCATGCATGACTCACTGATGGGACAGCCAGATGTCAGTCATTTCCTGTGAGTCAGCACCATTTGCAGACTGTGGGGGAAGAGAACAAGAAGTTGACAAGAAGCAAGCTCTCCCTGTGAATTGCTGCTATGCATGGGCCACTTGGGGGACAGCCAGATACCAGCCTTTTCCCATGAGTCAGCACCGTTCATGGACTGCGAGGGAAGAGAACAAGAAGTCACCATGAAGCAAGCCCTTCCTGTGAATCAGTGCTATGTGCAGGTCACTGGGGGGATAGATAGACTCCAGCCTTTTCCTGTGAGTCAGAGCTATTCACAGATTGTGGGGGAAAAGAACAAGAAGTCAACAAGAAGCAAGCCTACCATGTGCAGGCCACTGGAGGGAGAGCCAGATGCCAGTCCCTTCTGGCACACTCATTTTCTTTGTTTTGTTGCATTGGGCTTTATTCTGTTTTGTTTTGTTTTATTAGATCTGATGGCATAGGCAGTTATTTAAAAGATAACAAGATATATTATGGTAGCCATTTTGGTTTTACTCTTATCTTGTTTCAGTCTCTACTGCCTTTATTGTTCTGTTTTTATTGATTGTATTCTGTTCTGTTTTGCTTAATTTTTACTATGTCTGAAAGTACCTGCAGCTATTTTGAGGACAGCAAGAGGTAAGCATTGTTGATTTCCTATTACTTTGGAGTCTGGTGTCACTTACTCTGGTTTATTTTTATTGGTTTTATTCTGTTTTATTTTACTTGGTTTTATTCTCTTTAAAATAAAAATTAAAAAAAACTGGAGGTGAATCCAATAAAAAAGAGACCAATAGGCCAATGTCTCAATGTACACAGATATAAAAATCCTCAATAAAATACTATAAATCAAAATGCAGCAAATCACCAAGAATATTACACATCATGAAGTAAGATTCATTACAGGGAGGCAGGGGTAGTTTAAAATACAACAATAAATGTAATTATTAACAGAATCAAGGATAAAAACCACTTGAACATCTCAATAAATCCAGAAAAAGTATCTGAAAAAGTCCAACATCCATTCCTGGTAGAACCCTACAGAAAATTTGAATAGGTAATCTTTAGCTTAATCTGATAGAAGCCATCTATTACAAACCAACTGCCAGCATCATATTAAATGGTCAAAAATTGAAAACTTTCACTCTAAAATCAGAAACAAGACAGAGATATTCACTATCACCACTTCTATTCAGTATAGTATAGTTCTGGAAACACTAGCCAGAGCAATTATACAAGAAAAAAAAATGAAAGATATAAAGGTAGGAAAAGAAGAAATTAAATTATCATTATTTGCTGATGATATTATATGCTACACAGAAGACCAGAAACACTCTACAAATAGACTTCTAGATTTAATAACCAAATTTAGTTGTGTACTGTATACAAAGTCAACACTGAAAAATCAATAACATTCCTGTACACAAATAATAAACTCACTGAAAGAGAAATTAGAGAAACCACAGCTTTTACCATAGCATTCACAAAAATGAAATACTTAGGATTCAATCCAATGAAAGAGTAAAAGACTTTTACATTGAAAACTACAGTACTCTGAAAAAGGAGAACAAAGAGGATATCAAAAAATGGAAAGATATCCCTTTTTTGGGGTAGGAAGAACCAATATTCTGAAAATGATCATACTTCCAAAATTGTTATACAGACTTAATACATTCCCAGTCAAAATGCCAATACCACACATCACAAAATTTGAGAAAACAAACCTAAAATTCATTTGGAACCAGAAGAGACCTAAAATAGCAAGGGAATTTGGGAAACAAAGGCAAGACAGAGGCATCACAATCCATGATTTGAAATTATACTACAAAGTCATCATGATTAAAAGAAAACAGCAAACAGCTTGGTACTTACACCTGAGGATCAATTTAATGGAACAGATGGAAAGATGCAAAATAGCTCCAAACACATTCAGCTATCTTTTCTTTGTCAAAGCAGCCAAACATGTTCACTGAAAGAAAGCCTCTTCAAAAAATGATACTGTTAAAACTGGCCTTCCATTTGCCTAATATTAAACCTAGACCCATATCACTCATCATGCACTAAAATAGACCAAAGGTCTAAATATTAAAACAGAAACACTAAATCTGCTTGGAGATTAGGTAGAGCTCTTACAGACATTGTTGTAGGCAAAGAATTTATGAACAAAACCCATTCACATAGGAAATATTACAAAGAACCAACTAGGATTTCATCATATTGAAAAGCTTTTGTACAGCAAAAGAAATCACCAACAGAGTGAAGAGACAACGGATAGAGTAGGAAACAATTTTGCCAGCTGTTCCTCAAAGGACTAGTATCTACATTATATAAAGAACTCAAAAAAGTAGAACCCCAAATTTAAAGACTCAATTCTAAAATAGGCATCTGAATAGACACTTCTCAAATGAAGACATACAATGGCAATAAATATGTGAAAAAATGATCAACATCAGTGGCAGTCCACAGATGCAAATTTAAACAACACTTGGATTCCATCTCAGAAAGAATGGTGATTATGAAGAAATCAACTGATAACATGTTGGAGGAACTGTGGAGAAAAATGCACACTTCTCCACTGTTAGTAGCAGTGTAGACTGATTTATTCACTATGGAAATCAGTGTGGAGATTCTTCATAAAACTAAAACTAGACATTTCATTTGATCCAGCTATTCTCCTTTTTGGTATCTTCCCAAAAGTATTAAAAGCATCATGCCACAGTGACATACATATTTATAGCAGCAAAATTTGTAATAGCTAAATCTTGGAAATAGCACAAGTCACCAGTAATCAATGAATGGTTGTGGCTTTTTTATATAATGGAGTATTACTTTGACACAAAGAAAGATAAGCTTGAAACATTGCTAGCTTTACGGATGCACCTTGAGATCATACTGTTAAGTAAAATAAATTGCATATGCACATTTTAATGTCATTCTTTCTCTGGTGTAAAAATCTGAGATGGTAAATAAGGAAAAAAAGTATAACAAATATTTGGAAAGAGGAAGAAAATGTACAAATCGGAAGAAATATGTAGGGGGAAGAGGGAAAAGATTAAAGAGAACAGAAGGGGAACAAAGCTTTTGTAAATTGGGAGATTGGAGGCATTGAAGGGAGGAGGGGTGATTGGGGAGGAAGAGAATATCAGATCATATTATGCACAATTAGAGTCCCTGTGATGCATGTTATCATTATGCATGTTTACATTCTAGCAATACCTATTTTTGAAAAAATACTTTGTTTAAAGTCTGCTTCTTATTGACACCTGTAAAATAGAAAATTCAGTATTTTTACCTTACATTTCTCTAGTATTTAATGCTATAAAATATTATCTTTCCATATCCACAGAAAACAATAGCTGTCTTACTACAGTTGTTGCAAATAAACAGAAATGTTGGAATTTTTAGATGCTTATATTAACATATGTAACAGTATACTTTCATTATCAAAGTAATGCATTTTTATTTACAGAAAAAATTATAACTGCAGATTATAGATAAGATAAATGTAAGCTATACTCTTGACTCTACTGCTCCAAAGCAATTTTTTTCTGTCTGTTTGCCACATTGGTGATTGAGCCCAGGGCCTCTGCACTGAGTTATATTCTCAACCTTTTGTTTTGTTTTGAGACAGGGTCTCATTATATTGGCCAGGCTGCTTTTGAGCTTGTGATCCTCTCACCTCAGCCTCCAGAGCTGCTAGGAGTATGGGTATGGGCCGCTGTGCCTGGCCCACGGCAACCATTAAGATGTTAGCATAGACTTCTGTGGGTTTGTAGGTCTCAATGTGCGTGCATTTGTAGGGGCATAGCACAAAAAAATTAGGATTGTAATTTTGAATACTCTAGTCATTTTCTGCGACTATGTTTCAGATATAGTAAATATTTTACAAGTCATAACCTAAAGATGACAAGGAAGTCAATAGCTATGTTATTCAAAATATTCCATTTATTTTATTTTTTGAAATTATGATTAATACTACAAGATATACTTTTACCTTAATCCTTGACTATATCTTTGGTTACTCTCTTAGCACAAAATAATTTATGTGAGATTTTTGGCCTATAGGTGAATGTTTTTAGAATTCTGTAACATTTTGGCTAAATATTCTTTCTATCAAGAATCCTTCAGCATAGACCCAAATCATATGTAATTATATGAGCATTAAATATTATTTTCCTTTATATATACAAATTATCTTTCTTATGATGTCACTACATTTAATTATTAATTTAGTAATAATGAAAATGCTAATTATGCATTACTGAAAATGGAATATTTCACTTATACTGGGTAAATAGATTATTTATTTATTTTGTACGAAGGATCAAATTTACAATGTTGCACCTTCTAGGCAGGTGCTGTGAGGTTAATAGACTAAAAAGAAACCTTAATTCAAAAGTTGATATAGAATACCAAGATATGGTGATACTACATGTAATTTTATCTCACATTAGAAAGGACCCAATTTTTTCTTTTGTAAAACATACTTTATGTAATTCATCACTAATCTGAAAGTATGTGACAAAGTCACAAACAAGGCAAAATAGAGGAACATAGATATAATCAATTCTTGGACAAGTAACCCTCACAATTAGAAGTTTAAAAAGTAGCAAATGCAAGGGGACAGGGATTTAGTACAGTGTAAAAACATTTGCCTGGCAAGTGCAAGGTCATAAATTCAATCCTTGATACAAAAAAAGTAGGAAATTCAGCAAGGCATGGTAGCACAAGCTTGTAAACTTAGCACTCAGGAGGCTGAGGCAGGAAGATCTCCATGAGTTTGAGGACATTTTTGGGTTACTAGAATTCTGTAGCAGAATAAATCAATATTGACACAAATTTTCAGTGTAGGCTCAGTGAAAGTATTTCTAAGGAAAAATACTTCAACCCAGATTTGACTGAGTTACTTAGAAAAATGGACCCCATTTCTTTCCAGATATTATACTTTTGGGGTATAATTGAGTTCTTATGACAGAATTTCAGTATGTATTCTATTTTTTAACGTTTAAAAATAGATTTCTGAGGTCTACAATAACATACGAGGAAGCCTAAGGGACCAGAGTATCAAAACTGATTACTATTTTTATGATAAAAAAATTGTATCAGAATATGACCATCTTTAAATTTTAACTCCTTCCTATAAATCTTCACTGAAGTTTTTTTTTTTGTTTCCCCCTCTGATGACCTCACACTTGCTGGGCAGGTGCTTGTGCCACTGAGCTCAATCTCCTTCATACAGTGTTAGAGAAGCTAATCCATCTAATTCCCATGGTCTCAGGCATACTGCTATTGCCCAACAAAGCCACTGGCTATAAAGAAATTGTTTTCTAGCTAAAAAAAAAGAGCTCTGTGTTCCAAGAACAGGGGGTGGGGAAGGGATTGGACAGTGGAATATGCAGCTTCCTGGTAATGCACCCTCATGGGGAAATATGGAGAGAGTAACTTACTCATAGAATTTCTGAATAGATAAGAGCGTTAGGATGAAATGCTGGTAAAAGTTCCTATTAGAACGTAAACTCCTCAGAAAAGAGGCTTAACTTTTTCCAGTAAATATATATTGAATGAAATACTTAAGTGTAGTATGTGAAATAAAACCTTTTGCCATGTTCTTTACCACAGATACCTTATACTGTACTTCTGTATCTCTGGACTGGATTTGTGATTCCTCTGAAAATGACCGTTCATATCCTGGGTCAAAAGAAAACACAGGATTTATTATGCATGTCTTGTGCACCAGCTTCACAGAAGAATGGAACTGCGTTATTTTAAAATCTTCATTTTGATCTGTTGGATTTTTACTTAATTCAAGTGGGGGATACTCCCCTGAATTTTGTATTTCAGTTACTAATACACTCATGTATTGTATTGCACTGTTCTATTGAAACACAAAGTTTACACTGCAATTCTCTTGACCATATACTGGCACCTACTCCATCGTTATGCTGGTATGTAAAGTCACTGAATGTTAAATTATTTATAATGCTCAACATGGTATGAAAATAGGAATGGCAACCTTATTTCAAATCTGTTATAAAAGAACATATAAAAGTATGACATTGTTTCTATGATTAGAAACTGTAGGTACTGCAGTCATATTTCAAAACTCACGTGTAATTGTTAAATTTTTGGTAGATATTATCTGTTAGTTTAAAATCACTGTAATTAAATACTTAGATATTCGACTTTTTAAAAAGGAAATGTTTATTTCATGTCTGGCCATGATCAGTTAGGTTTATTTCTTTGGGCCTCTGGTGAGACAACGATCATGGTGTAAACACGGCGGGTAAAGAACTACTCACCTCTGGACCAAGAAGCAAAAGAGAAAGAGAAAGAAGAGACTAGAGGGCCATGATCCCTTCTGGGGCCATGCCTGCAATAATGCAAAGGCCTCTCAGTTGGCACCTTGAAAGGTTCTATCACATCCCTGGAAACCAAGCCTTTGATACCTGGGCCTGCGGGAACTTCAAACTACAGTGCAGAGCTGTCAAACTGCATTGCAAAAGAGGTCAATCAATTTGAACTCCAGGCAACAGTGTATGTATATCCCAGCAGTGATTTTGGTCAAAATTTTCATCATTGTTAATCTGATACAGGTAATAAAAGTCATGAAGCAACACTTCTCATTTATTACAATGATAATTAAAATATCCAGAAAGAATATTACTATAGGTTTGATGTGGTTTGATAGTGTTCTCCAAGCCTTTGTGTATTGAAATTTTGTCTCTATTGTGAAGCAGTAAGAAGGTAGAAATGTACTCTATAGTGTCTAGAGGTGGGGTATCTGGGATGTGATTAGGATTAAATAGGGTCACCAGAGTGCAATGCCTGTGACTTAATCTTAGTGATCTATAAAACAAAGAGACCAGAAAAGACACAGACACACATTACTTCCCTGTCTCCAGCCTGTACCATCTCAAGACAATGCCAGAAAGAAGGCCATTCCCAGGTGTGATCCCTGGATTTACACCTTGAGAAAGCATTTGCCAAATAAACCTCTTTCCTTTAAACAGACTCAGGCTGTCGGGTTATGCCACTAGTAACAGAAAACTGACTAAACACTTGGTATGAATTGAGGGAGATTCTCGGGATCTTTCTCCATTTCTAATTACAACAGCACCTTTTTTACGAGCATATCACATCATATATGTAACTCATGCTGTAATTTTGTCTATTTTCCTACACAGCCTTATAAGTCAGTAGAATTCACTTATGAATAAGGTATCAGACCACTTACATAGACACATGTGTACATATGTACTAAAACAGAAAATGTGTACTGTTTATAGACAGAAACTACATGTATTACAAATTAGAGAACAGAAACAAAAGAACCTATTGACAAATACTTTGTCTAAATGGAGTGTATTTCATCTCATTCTTTTGTTTCTGTTATATTTATACTATAGACACATGTTTCTATCATAGCGTTTAGAGTTAATACTCATAATTATTTAACAATTTATATATGTGGCAACATATTATCTTTAACAATGTATTTGACTAAATGTTAATAAATTAGATTTAGAAGTGTTTCCAATGTTTGTATTATAAACAATCTCACAACAAACATTCCACAGATTTTTTATTCGAATAGTTGGAATCATGTGTTGCAAGATAAATTCCAGTTACTAAATGAATACTTAAAAATCTTGCCAGCCGTACAGAAAACAGTTTTACTAATCATGTTTTTCACCTAGAATATGTAAGGATATATTTTCTTAGTTACATTACTATTGGAAAAAAAGTCCTACTAGAACCAAAAATTACTCTCCCCAGTGAAGGGCAAGCTCAGACAAAAGAATGAAGCAGATGACACCAGGTTGGTAGTTGTTTAAAGATTTATTAAAAGGGAATTTACAAGGAGCCAATCATGGGTGGAAACAGACTGAGATTGATCACCATGCTTGCAAAATATGAGTCTAGCCTTTTATATCATCAAATAAGAAGGAAAAGAGAAAAGGGACATTCTAACCAACAGCATCCTAAGCCAACTAATTGCTTTCTTAATGTATTTGCTCTCTACTTAAATTAATTGTTTAGGTTCCCTACAACCTGGTCAAATTTCCTAAGAAGGGTTGAAAATGAGGTAGCTCCTAGGAGTGGCTCATATGACAGCCAGTGGCAGTTATCTTGGTATATTGTGTGTTTCCTCTAGTCATTATGTCTTACAACTCACTTTGAGGGCATGCATTCAGAAAATACTTTTATAACATTCCACTCAAATATAGATTGTAGCTTTACGATCTATATTGTCCATCTTCTGTGAAAGTACTTGGCTTCCAAGTGGTGTTTTATAGTGAGGATGCTGACATCACTCTCAAATGTAGAGTCACCCTGCCACATCAGCAATAGAGACACATACGGCAGAAAAGGAAGAGCAAAAGAAGTGAGCAAAAGGTGATTAACAGGCCTTTCCATGAATTTCCCTAATCTCCAATCATTTGATGACTGTTTCAATGATGGGGCAATATTGGTTAAGATCATTTGCTTATGATGCCATATAATGGATTCAGAGTGACAATACCATGTGTACCTGAATATGTATCAATAAGAGCTTAACAGGGTACAACTGATGGTACAGTTACAAAGGTAAACTGTCTCTCTTTCAATAATCCAACAGGGGTGGATTGGTGCAGAGTGGTGAAAACAGCAGCTGCCTGCAACAGTTAGCCAGGAGGAATACACCATGTATGCTGCCTATGGGATTCGCAGTGCTCCTGTGCCTATTCTCAGGAAGCAGTGGTGGTGGTTGTACATGATGGACTAGAGGACCAGTGAATTCTCCCCTATGCAAATGGGTAGAGGTCTTCCACTGGAATCTCAGGCCCCATGACCAGCACTATGATGGAATTACAGATCACTAAGGTGAGATCTTTTGCACCCTGAAGGACAAAGAATCTAATCCACTTGGTGGATGGACAGTTTCTATACTAATAAATTGTATTTTGGTTTGATGTTTCAAGGGATGCACATAGTCATGTCATAGTCATTAAGGTCCAACTGAGAAGCAAGTGCATCTTGGTTTGTTTCCACACTCTTAGGCTTAGCATGGACTGTTTGAGCTTTCCCAGCCTTTTATAATCAGACATTAGGTCCACTGGGTTGCCATTAATAAGTTTAATAGCTTAAAGAAACACTTTTGTGCACAAACCCAGGTTGGTATACATTGTAGGTGCTTTTATTTGGTATTTGAGGACACTATTTTCCCATTCCACAGCCCTGTTGTTTGTGGGCCACAGGATAAATATACAATGTCCACAGGATTTCGTTTTATTATGTCCACTTTTGTATATCATATCCTTTGAAGTGGGTTCCTCAATCACTATCTTATGGGGTATGTAAATATATAACATTCACGCTGAAAGTCTTCAACTATGGCTTACATTTTAGCCCTTGTGTTAGATACTTTCTCATTGCTGGAACTCAGTATCTGACACCAACAAAAAGACCCCCTAAAAGAGGAGAGTTTATTTGGGCTCATAGTTTTGGCCCATCATTGGCTGACTCCAAGGTTGGGAGGCATGGTAGAATGGTCTGGTGGAGGAAAGCAGAAATCCAGGAAGCGGAAAGTGAAATACACCCTTCCAGGCTACACACCCCATGACAATTCTTCCAACCATACCTGCCTCCTAATAGCAAGTCAACTATTCTGCCCTCATTAAACAGTAACCTTTTAAAAGCTCCACCTATGAACACAAGAATCATTGGCGGGGGGACTTCTAGATATAAACCATAACAGCCCCAAAATAGGAGACCATGTTTTAGGTTAGTGGTTATATTGACACACACACACATCTATACCCAATACCTTTCCCCTTCCCATAAATAATTTTTACAGTTTAGGTCAAAATGTCCCCCAAAGGTTTCATGTGTTTTGAGGATGAGCTTCTGGAAGATCATTGGATCATGGAGTGCTATACTCATCAGTACATTAATCCAATGAGTTCATAGCTCAATGTGCTTTTCGGATATGGGGCCTGGTAAAGTGGGACACTAGGTACCTGACTTGGAAGGGTGTTATTCCTGTTGCCAGCTCCTCCATTCCTTCTCTGACTCCTGGCTGCTTCCAGTTGAGCAGTTTTCCTTCATTGTACCTTTCTGCAGTGCAGATTCTTCCTTGGAACCAGCCAACAACAGACTACACTCTTTGAAACCATGGGCCAATTAAACCTCTTTTATATATTTGTCCCCATAATAGGAAAGGCACTAACACAGTAATGAACCAAAGTAATCTATATTTCACTTCTGGACACGTTAGGCCTATAGTACCTGTCCAGAGATGTGAGTCAAGGCATTGGGGTATCCCATGGAACAGAATAGACACTACTCCATCACCTTCTGTATATTACTACATTTCACAGGCACAGCTGTACCTTCAGCAGAATACTAATTATTCAAGCAAAGCAGCAAAGTTCCCTACAACTTAAAGGATAAATAGCCCACTTCTCTTGGTAGATTTTAATTCTTGAGGTTAATATTTTAATTGCCTTTATGAAAACATGACCATTTTGTCAGTCCAGCATAAAAAAGCAGTATCAGTTTTGCTGCAGTAGTACATATTTCATCTTTTTTTAGGATTAACAAGGCTCACAGAGCAATTAGGACTTCCAGGTATGAGAGCATACTCTGCCCCCATCTTCACTAAAACCATGATCATTTACTAATTTCAAGACAACCAGGCTGAGTATGGTGGCACATGCCAGTAATCCCAGAACTCAGAAGGCTGAGGCAGGAGGAGAGCTGCAAGTTTGAAGCCAGCCTGGCTTATAAAGTAAGTTCAGGGAGAGCCAGAACTGCATAGTAAAACCCTGTCTCAAAGACAATGAAAAAAAAAAAAAAAAGACAGTGAATGAATTCTTAGCTCCATACATGGTTTCTGATTGGTTGCAATCATGTGTATTTTGGAGTGATCCTTTTTCCACTGCTAAACCAGTGCTTGGAAGAACACAACCTTCACAGTGTCCTTAAGTGACAGAACCAGGATTCACAGTTGTCTGAAATGATGCTCTAGCATTAGTGCCTTCCATAGCCCCTAGAAAATACAACTGTTGGCCTTCTTTTTCCTCAGGAGTATTGGTCACTATCAAATTGACTCACAGTTCCTTTTATGTCATCCTAAGAAACCCTGCACATTCCTTTCTACTGAAATAGCATCCACCTTTAAGGATGCCTACTTCCATTTTGTAAGGCTCTTACTTTACCCTGAAATTCTCATATCAGCAATAGTTCATTATACTTCAGACTACTGAAGCACATTGCAACATAGGATTTTTCATTTCTGAAGGAAAAAGTAGCCTCAGGCCATGTACATCACTTGGCACATTACCTTAAGATTCACTATATTTCCTTCATAGATTTCTAGTTGGGTGCACTGGCCTAAAAGTTCCCCTTTGTGATCCATGAATACCAACACTGGTTAATAACCTAATCCAACATCAAGAGGGTGCCTCACATGCTTCACCACATTCAGTTGGGTTGTCCTGTGGCTGATTTTTGCTGACTGCTGCCTTGAAGTGTTGCCCTGGTGACATGCCACCTGCCTCGGAGCCAGCTGATTATGGACTGAAGCCTCCATAAACAGTAAGCTAAATAAACCTTTCCTTCCTTAATTTTGGGTGTTGGGTATTTTGTCCAACAAATGAGAGAAAAATAACCAAGACAGAATTTGGTACCAGTGGAATAGGATCATTGCTGTGACTATACATGACCATGTGGTTCAAAAGCCTTTGGGAGTGGCTTATGGGAAGAGTTTAGAAAGGTCCAGAGATGCTGCCTAAAGGAAAGAGATTCTGGTCAGAATTCAGAAGACCAGAAACAAGTAAAGATCAGGTTCAGGAGGTTTCTGCTTGGAAGAAGGATTGCATTGGTTGTTGGACTCCAGATGATGTGGGTTATGGCTTGGCAAAAAACTTGTATGTTTTTCTTGTACCCAGAGATTTTTCCTGAGACTGAGATCAAGGGCAGCAGACTAATTTATCTGGCAGAAGAAATTTCAAGGCAATCAAATGTTGAGGTGATTGCATGGCTATTGTTGGAGACTTGTAGCCAGATTTATGTTATAAATCAAGAGCAAAGAGCTCAGCAAGATGATTTAAAACATTGTGAGTTTGGCCAGAAAGAAAGCTCTAATAAAGCTGTGGACTGCAAAGACAGAGCTGAGAAAATTCAACTGTTGGCAAGGAACAGAATAAAAAAGATGGCTTGAAGGCCCCAGAAAAAAACAGCAAATCTCAAACTTGTGTAGCCTCAAACCTGAAAAAGTGAAAGACTCTGCTTTGAGGCGAAAGCTGCAGAGCACCATGTTCCAGAATGGCAGTGGCATAAGAAACTTGTTCCTCAGAATTGGATTCAGAGTGCCCAGCAACACAGCCCCTATAGTGAAGAGAAAGGAAATGCTGGCTACTGCTCCAACTGGCAGCAGAACTCATCATTATCCACATGGTGCTGGTTTTAGGTGCATCCAGAATACAAGAGTTCTGAGGTTAAAAAGGCTTCCACCCCAATTTCAGAAGGCCAGGGAGGCCAGGCAGTGTGACCCTAAAAGGCCAGTGTGTGAAACTGTAAGTTTGAAGCCAAATGTGCAGTGGAGAACCCAGAAGTTTGGAAAAGCTAGGAATGTGGATCATCTAAGGAAAGCTGCAAGGAGAGAACAAAGTGGGCCTAAGGGATGAGCCATGGGAGCTACAACCACCAGAATTGCTGTAGGAGTGGAACCACACAAACCCTTTGGAACTTACAATTTGCCACAGATTGTGTCAGATGCTAGATATCCAACTACAGGACTTAATGTTTGCCCTGCTGATTTTGGACTTACTTTGTTCCCAATCTTTTATATTCCCATTTGCAACTTGTGCCGTTGCATGTTGGAAGTGTTTGACTTTGTTTTCATTTGTATAGGGGCTTGAAGGTTTTCCTTACATCTCAGAGACTTGGGAATTGAACTTTTCAGCAATGCTGAAATGTTAGCACTTTGGAAACTCTTGCAGATGGACTAAACACCTTTTGCATAAAGGGATGAACATGAGTCTTGGAGAGCAAAGGAGCAATGTTATGATTCTAATGTAATATAACATTGATAGACTTAATGTTGATGTTTAAAGATTATTACACCTGTGTTATAGTATTAAAGTTGTGTATTCATGCTTATTCAAGGTATGAATAAGCATGCCTTTGTGTCTGGAGGCTGGTTTAAAGAAATATGTCTGATTGTCAAGTTGACAAGGGGTGGATTGTGAGACTCAGCAGGGAGCCAGAGTTCTTACTTTGTAAACACCTCCATCTTGTGCAAGAGAAGAGCAAGAAGATTTTGTGAGTGATACATCCATTGTGTGAGTGGAGTGGCCTGTGTACAATATAAAGGAGGAAAATAGACTTATGCTTTCCCCCTCTTTCTCTAGCTACTGCCTTGAAGTGTTGCCCTAGTGCCATGCCACTCTGACTTGGAGCCAGCTGATTATGAAATGAAACCTCCACAAATAGTGAGCTAAGTAAACCTTTCCTCCCTTAATTTTAAGGTGTTAAGTATTTTGTCCCAGCAACAAGAGAAAAGTAACAAAGACAGGTAGTTGCATTATTCATTTTTCTGCTTCTTGATTAGTGAGAGATAATTCCTCTCCACTTATATTTCATGACTTCACTAGCCATACAGAAAGGCTCTCCCTAGGTTGTCATTGAAACTCAGCAGCTATCTCTATTAGTTCAGTGGATGAGTATTCTTACAAGCTGCCTGCTTTCTAAGTAGGTAGTCTGACACTACTGTGTTCCTGCATCTTGTGAGTCTTTAGCTTACCCTAAGAAACTGGGCATGTAGCATTCTTTCTTCCTCCCCATCTTCCACTACAGCATCAGTCCATTACTCATACTTTTCAATGGGATCCATTTTTTAAATCAAGTCTGCTGTGGAAATGAAGACAGAGACCTTCACCTGAGAGATATCTGTTCCCATAACTTAGTCTACTCAAAGTTTGTAATTTCTTATCCTAATCTTCAATCTTATTAGATATTCCTGTCAAATACTGGGTAGTTGAGAGTCAAAATTCACATATGCTTTTGTTGTTTTATTTTCTTCTCCACTTTCCTTAAATTCTGCTTACCATGCATCTTTTCCTTCTTGCACCACTGTTTTACTTTGTTCATCACTGGGACTAAATGCCTGACATCCACAATTTAAAGGAGGAAAGGTTTACTTTGGCTTACAGTGTACACAGTTTCAGTTCATGATCAGGCAACTGCAAGAAAGAAGCAACATGACACAGGGCATGGCAGAGGAGAAGCTGCTTATGTCAGGTTGAGGAAGAAGAGAATAAAGACAGGGGAAATATACCTTTCCAATTCATGAACACTATGACCCACCTCTTCTGAGCAGATACCCTCCTAACAGCTGAACTGGCCTCATAATCCAGTCACCTTCCAAAATCCTCCCTTATGAGTGCATGAGGCTCTTTGAGCATATTTAGATATAAAGCAGAATAGCAAACTGCACCACCATTTACCTGTTCACAACGTGGGTCAAAATTCCTGTCTTACTCTAGGCAGCTCTGGCGGTGTGTGTAAAACAGTCCCATTGGGTAGTATGAGACATTTCCATCAGGTTATACAAGCTTCCTGATGGGGCAGTCATATATGTACCATCCATGGTACAAGGCACCTAATGAGTACAGCGTTGTTCAAGTCAGCAGGAACACCGTTAAGAGGTTTACTTTTTTTTTAAAATCTTCAAGCAAGTTAAGTGTTTTTCACTTTAACATTTATATCTCTGACCCATTTCAATTTTAGCTTAATACATGGTGGGAGACATGAGTCTAGAGTCAATGTTCTGTGTTCAGATAGCCAATTTCCCCAGTACCCTTTGTTAAAGACAGTATGCTTCAGTCGCTATTTACAGGCCCTTTTCAAAGATCAGATAACTAAATGTGCCTGAAGTTGATTTTGCATCCTGTATTCTATGATACAGAGCTACACATCTGTTTCTATGCCAATATCATGCTGTTTTTACCACTGTAGCTTTGTGGTGTAACTTGAAATTAGGCATATGATGCCTCCTGCTTTGCTCTTGGTGCCCAGGATTGTTTTTGCTCTTCTTGGTCTTTCCCAGTTTCATACAAATTTTAAAATTATTTTTTCTAGCTCTTTGAAGGAAGTTGTTGCTATTTTTTGGCTATTGTTATTTTGATTGGAAGAATGTTCTGGAAGAATGGTCATTTTGACTATATTGGATTTTCCTATCTAGGAACAGAGTGTGTTATTACATGTTCTGATGTCCATTTTGACCTTCTTCAAAGTGCTGTAATTTTCATTATAGAGGCCCTTACTTTCAGGTTAATTTTAAGTACTTAATTATTCTGGATGTTAATGTGAATGGTGTTGTTTTCCTCATTTCTCAGGGAGTTTATTGTTGGTTCACAAGAACACTTGAATCATGTGTTGATTTTGAGTGCTGCTATGCTACTAACTTTGATTATTAATTCTTGGAGTCTTTGGTGGAACTTTTAGTCTTCTATGCAAAAGATCACATGATCTACAAATAATGATAATACAACTTCTTTTTGTATACATATTCCTTTTCTTGATTCCTTTCTGGAATCATGGTAATGCTTTCTCTTGCCTGGTTGCTCTGGCTAATGTTTTAAGTACTATATTGAACAGGAGAGGTGATGATGGACATCCTTTTCTTGTTTCTGATTTTAAAGCGCCAAACTTTCAGCTTTTCATCATTTAATAAGATATTTGCTGTTGGTTTGTCATGAAAGGCTTTATGACAGATTGAGTCTTTTATACCTACTTTCTTCAAGATTATGCCTCAATGGAGATGATTTTGTGATTTTTATTCTTGCTTCAATTTATGTGGTGTATTAAGTCATCTGCATATGTTGACCCATCTCTCTATCCTTGGGATGACTTAGTCATAATGTAACATCTTATTGATGACTTGTTGAATTCTGTTTGCCAGCATTTTGTTGAGAATTTCTGCACCTATATTAATCAAAAAGGTTGATTTAGTTCTGGTTTTTTTTTTTTTTTTTTTTGAACCAGTGATCAAACTCATGACCTTAAGCCTGGTAGGCAGGCACTTGTGCTGCTGAGCTAAATTCCCAGACCTCTAGTTTTCTTTTTGCCTAGGTCATTTTCTGTTTTTGGAATCATGGTAATGCTAGCTTCCAAGAATGATTTTGAGAATACTCTTTGCTTTCAATTTTATCAGAGTTTGAGAAGTATTGGCATTAGACTTTCTCTAATGTTTTTTGCAGAATTCAATGCTGAATCCATCATGGCTTGTGGTTTTCATTTTCTTAGTTTTGCATGTTGTTGTTGTTGCTCTTACAGTTTCAATTTCACTGCCTATTATTGGATTATTTTGGGTTTTTCTATCTTCTTGGTTCAGTTTTGGTAACTGATCAGATTTGGTACCTAGGAGTCTATCTATATCTTCTGAATTCTCCAATTTATTACATTACAGGTTCTGAAAGTAGTTACTCATTTTTCTGGATTCTGGCAGAGTCCATTGTGATTTCACCTTTTTCTCATTTCTAATTGCACTGACATTGGTCTGTCTGTCTCTCTCTCACTCGCTCTCCTTCATATGATTGGATAAGGGTTTGTCTATTTTGCTAATTCTTTAAGTTTTCACTGATTTTTTAAGTTTCAATTTCATTGATTTCTTGTCTTATCTGTATAATTTTCTTCCTTGTACTAACTTTAGATTGTTCTTATTTGACTGTAAGGAGCATCATCAGGTTATTTGGGCTCTATTTTTTCTGTTGTGGGTATGCACAGCTATAAACTCGCCTGAAAGGACTATTTCCTTTGTGTCCCTTTAAGTTCTGGTATGTTGTATTGGCATTAGCATCTGATTCTCAGAACTGTTTAATTTCTTTATTTGATTTGTTCTGTAAGACATTGGATATTCAAGAGGGATTATTTTCCATAAGCTTGCATAACTTCTGGAGTTTGCCATTGGTGTTTAGTTTCATTATACTATCATCTAATAGCATGTAATGGAATAATTTCATTTCTTTGGCATTTACTTAAGGATGCTTTATAGGCTAGCATGTGGTCTGTTTTGGAAAAGATCTCATGTGCTGTTGAGACGAATGCTTATTCTGTTATCATTGGATGAACACTATAGGGATTTTATTAAGTGCATTTGTTCGAAGCTTTGCTTCAACTCTAATAATTCCTGTTGGTTTTTGTCTTGTTTATCCATTTATTTGTGTCAGTGGAGTATTGAAGTCTCCAGTATAACTGTGTTGGTGTTTATCTGATTTTTACATTCAGAAATGTTTGTTTCATGAATTTGGGCATTCCAGTGTTTGGTGCATAAATGTGTATAATTGTTAAGTCTTCCTGATGAATTGTTCCCTTAACCATTAAGTAGTGATCTTTTTTTGCCTCTTTTGATCAATGTTGCTTAATGTCCACTTTGTCTGAAAACAGGATAGTTACTTTTTTTAGATTTCCATTGTATGGAATATTGCTTTCCATGCTTTGATTTTTAATTTGTGAATTACTTACTAGACTAAGCTTTTAGACTGCTTCATTTTTTTTCTGCCATGTGGCCCACTGCTTTAACACCTCTGTAACTTGGAACTTTCCTATCCATTCCTTTCCACTTCCTAGAGTTCCTATTTTTTCCTCCTCCTCCTCCTCCTCCTCCTCCTCCTCCTCTTTCTCTTCCTTCTCTTCTTTTACTCCTTCTTCTTTTCTTTTTTTCTTTTTCTTTCCCAAGTATTTGCCAGCTTCCTGGATTCTGTGTCTCAGAGAGGCTCAGTTTTGCTGCTGATCATTGCTATACTATTTTGGTTCCCTTCCTCTAATAGTTTGCAAATGCTGACTTTGAAAGTGATTTGGGGAGTTGTGGGTATATCAGCAAAAATATTATTGTAAATTACATCCCATGTTTGTGTGCATTTTGAAAATGCAAATGTTTAAAGATCAATATATTTGTCTTAATTGGTGCTCTTTTTATATCATATTATACTTTAAAATGTTTTCCCAATTATGCTGTACCATATTTTCATATAGATTTTCTTATATTTTAGATTTAATATTTACTGCATTTATATTTAAATTAGTAATTCATCTAGACCATACATGTGAGTTAAGAATGGGAAAACAATTCCATTCTATTATTAGTTGTCCCCTGAAAATGCCTTGTTATCCAAGACTGATCTACTCAATGTTTCTCATTATTTTTACACTCAAATTTAAAATTTCAGGAAGGGAAAAGGAAAAAAATACACACACACACACACACACACAAGACAGTTAAGGTATATAGCTGGTTACTCTTAGCACATTGAGAGGAAAGTTTTGTGCTTGTAGTTTTTGGGATAATGTTTCATACCTATATCTTGCACTCAGAATAACTACTGTGAATATAAGAATGCACAATGTGTTGATTATTACTCTCCTTCTAGACTTTGGAAAGTGTTTTTTTTTTTTTTTTTTTACTTTTTTTCTGTTTAAATTTAAAAAGTAAAATAAAGCTCCAGTATTGCACTTGTTCTTGTGTCTCAGACACTTTAGTTTCATTAACCTGTCTGTTATAGGACTACTACCTGTCTTTAGTCTTTAGAGTTTTGTATTCATTCTCATTATCTGAAATAAAAGCTCACATAATTTATTTTTAAATTCTGGCTATTCTTAAGTATTTGGTTTTCATATAATCTAAACTTAAGAGTTATAAAGCAAAAGATCCTTAATATTATTTTAAATTTAGACATTATTCTCAGAAGAAATGAGATCTTCACAAGGGAAAATAGTTATAAATTCATTTTCACATGTATTGTTTGGATTTTTACATATTGTTTGTCTTATATCTTTAAAAATAAGTTCTGCATATTTTGTTACTTGTTGATAACCTGAATAGGCTTTTTAAAATTTTTTCTAGACTTTTAAGGAAATTTTGTTAACCTTTTTTATAAGCTGAGATTTAATGTAGCTGGTCAGTTTACAAATCTCTTGTTTTTCAAATAGCTTCTCACTTATTTTTTTTAGATGTCAACCTAAAAAATCAATTAGAGATAGATACTTGAAGAATAATTATGGTAATTTGGCAGTAACAGAACATTGCTATAGGAATATGCATCCCAGTAAACTGTGGGCCTGTTGAAGGTGATTGACTCAAGGGTAAGTTTTGAAAGGAAAATGGGAGAAATTTTTGTAAGCTACTTACATGGAACGGTCATTGTTTTTGAAGGACTGAGGCTGGAGTTGACATCAGTTTACTGGTGAATGAGCCTACCTGGGTAACTGTTCCATGGAACACATATTTTCTGATTTGTTGAAGTCTTGAAGGGTGTTAAATATAAACTTTGCCACAGATATCTGTGCCTATGTGGAAGCCTTGCAAAGCTGCAGTGCTTTTAGAAGAAATATCTGAGGACTTTTATCTTTAAAAGAGTACATATGATAGACCAGCATATAACCCTTTCTGTTGTAACTTCCACTGAGAAATACAATGATATGTGTAAAAATGACTCTTTTGTGTCTTCTTTCCTAATCACAATAACATGGATTTGTTCTAATTTCCTAAACACAAAAGTGTAGAATTGGAATGCTGGGAAAACAGGCAGCCAGCACCCAGCTCTGATAAGCGGCTGTGGCCTCCCAAGCCGTGACCACCCCTGAGCGAGAATCCTCAGCATTTCCTGAGCTCCGTGCCATATTGGAACTTGGGACACTGGGATAAAAAGCAGCCAGCTCACCACTCTGTAAGTGGCTGTGAGCCTTCCAGTGCACGGACTAAGAATCAAACATCCACCCCTCCACACAGCCGTTAGCAAATGGGAGCCAGAGATCTGAGTATCTCTTAGGAGGATCATCGTATGCAATATAGCAAATAAGGATTTCCTTCTACCATCTCTTTGAAGCCAAATATCTTTATCACTGTTTTGCTCTGCTCTGATTAACGGTATTGCTCTATTCAATATTCTGTTTTTATAAGTTCGGTATTTCCTTCCATTTTGCTGTACCTGATTGAAAGAACAACTATTGTGAAGAAAACAAGATATACTATTGTACGTATTACTGTTATCCTAGTAACCTGCTGTTAGGTTCTGTACCAATTTCACTACAGTGTCTCAATTGGCTTTGTTCCATCTTGTTCTGCTGTATTTTACTACCTTTATAATAGTAATAATAATTTTTAAAAAGAGATAAAAAAAGTAACAAAATAATTCCAAAAACTCCCAACTCCCCCAAGGCTGATCCATGGGAAACACAAAAACAAAGCAACAGAATTATATAAGTTGATTAAAAAGTAAATAACAACAACGAAACAGATCAGTAAGATACTGAGCAAGCTGAAATATGATAGAATTAAACAGATAATGGATTTAAAAAGCAAAAGGAAGAAAAGAAAGTGCTCTAAACGATATAACTGCCTGTATGTTTAAGTGTGCAGGATTGATAACCATGTTGCTGAGTTTTTGTTGGATCATTGAACATAACTGCTGCAGCCTCACTTTGAATGTCCACTTTGTATGCTTTAATTTTGTAACTTGAACAACTAAATCTAAGAAGACAATATGTAATTTATCAACTAGTTATTTCTTACTGTTTATTGTTTTTTGAAATTTTGTACTGTTTCTACCCTTTTCGTTTTTTTTTTCTTTAAATAAAATTTTTAAAAAGTGTAGAATTTTTTAAAAAGACATGCTTGTCTTTTTAAATTTAATATAAATGATGCCAGTGTTTCATCATAAAACAAGATGTCAGATAGAAGACTACCTGTGTCTTAATACTAATATGTACAATTAAAATATGGAATGCATCAGAAGATCCACCATGGCAGATTCGAGCTAACAGAGCACATGAGATGCTCAGAGGATACTTACCAGGACCCACGGACACTTGTGAACCAAGTGAACAAAAAATCCTAATATTAGAAAGCCAATTAATGAAGAAACTCACCATACAGCTTCCAGTTCCAGTTTAAGGGTGACTAAAGACAGAAGCAAAGTGGCACTCGAGCCTAGCACTGCTTGAAGCTCAGAATTGGTGAAAATGTCATCTTGTGAAAGTATCTGAGTACAACAGCAATGGCTGGGATACAATGTACAAATCCAGCCAAAAAGTAAAAAAAAAAAAACTCTCAGTCCTGACACTGGTTATATGCAGATCCAATTAAAACACCACCCTGAGAGTGTATTTTCCCAAGGAAAGAACCTCCGAAAGACAGAGGCATGGCTGCTGTACACAGCATCCAGTTAGATAAGCAGCTCTGATCGCAGCACTAATCATAGTTCAGGGCTGGTTGAGTGACTGCTTTGGGAAGCGTATATAATCCCTGAGGAGGAAGTCAGGTGCAGCAAAGGTGGAGGTGAGCAGCATCCAGATGAGCAACTGGGCAGGTCATGATTCTAGCACTGCTTACACTTCTATCTTGAGGGAGTATCTATACCTGTGGGGGGAAAGGCTGAGTTTGGTGGGGGCAGCAAGTAGCACCCAAAGGAGCAGTTGCACAGCTCTCAGACACAGCATTGTTTGTAGATAGGGACAAACAATAATGCCATGTTGGGAAACTGTGGACATCCCAGTCTAGGTATAAGAGTGGTAGTAGGATTGTGGTATTCTGTGCCCAGCTGAGCACTGAAGTCCCAGTACTTGTTATAGTTGTCTTTATGCAGGAAGATGGAGCCTGGGTGAGCAATACACTCACAGATGACCCCTTCAAATTGGGACACTTAAGGAGGTTGTGCTCCAAAAAATCAGAGCAGTGACTGAGTGAAGAATGATGAGTCTTATAGACAGAAACAAGCAAAGGCACTCCTGAACAGGAAGCTGGAACCAGGGAAAGGCACTCAGCAGCTATGAAGGGTGTGATCCAGAGGCAAAAAGGAGACTCTGAAGCATCATAAGAGTGGGTACACTCCAGAGCAAACACAATTACTGCCAAGTTCTGTACCTGAGAAGTACCCTGTTCCTAGCCTTGCCCTCCAAGCACCACAGAGCCTCAACCTTACGCACGGTCTGTCTGACTACTCACTGGGCTAGGAGCCCATAAATGCCTTCCTACTGGCTCCTAGAAGCTGTTGAAATCCCAAGCAGAAGGATGCTGCCCTGCCAAGCTCTGTGTGCCACTGAATTTGCTGGCTGTGTAGAGTATATATGAGCAGGTAAACAGAATTTAGTGTGTATGGCATGTCAAAAAAGAAGCCACAGGGTCAGCAAGAATGCACGGTGCAAGGAACATGAAAGGAACACCACAAACAGCTTCAGGGAATGCCACAGAGAGAAGGGGCAGAGATCAATAAACCCACCTCCTCCAACCTGGGCCCAGAGATCAGTAGTGCACTGGGTCCTTCATAGGGTCCTCCCCGCTTCTTCCTTTAGAAACTACTGAATTCATTTGATCATAGGTCAAAGAAAAAAATATCCAGCTATTCATTCCCACAAAATTGTAGCCCAAACATAACCAAGCACTGTCCACAGTGGGAGCCACAGGTGGGCTTGTCCACATGCATTAAGAGGACCCTACTTTTGTCTTTGTGTATGTTTTTTTTTCCCTCTTTCTTTTCTACTCCTTTTATTTGGCTTAGAGTATATGTGAAGTGTTTGTATATATAAAATATATAAGAGTTAAGAAGAGCTATAGTTTAAAATGACAAAGAAAAGAAAACACAAACACAAGAAAACATAGTAATTAATACATCCCAAAACCCTTAAGTTCCAATACCTGATCTCACAAGCACTAAAATTAGAGGTAAATAACTCAAAAATCAAATGGTAAAATGTTGAGGACACTAAAGAAGAAAGGAATAAACAAATCCATAAGACATTTAGTAAGGTAAAATAGGAAATAATTAAATAGATGAAAGGCAATAGAATGTGTAGCCAAATTATAGAGGCCACAATGAATGAGCTGACTGAATTAAACAAGACAAAACAAGCTCTGAATGATCATTTTGGTAAAGAATCAGAAATTCTAAAAAAAAAAAAACCAAGCAGAAATTTAGGAAATAAAAAGTTCAACTGAAAATACAGGTAGCAGATACAATGACTGTAATAAAAGTCTAAGAACTTGAAAACAATGTTTATATAGTAGAGTATGTAGTCAGTGTACCATAAAAACAAGAAGTCTTGGGAACTGGATCAAATATCTGCCAGAAAACACATACACACATACACACATATACACTTACACACACGCCCCAAAGCTTAAGAATTCTTAAACTATAGAAAAGACTCAGGAAGACTCACAAATTATTAAAACCTATTTACCAAAATCACAGAAGAAAATTTTCCAAATCTGGGAAAGAATTCATTTTTCAGGTAAACAAGGTTTAAAGAGCCCCAAATAAATGTGATCAGAAAACAACTTCTCTATCACATATAATAGTCAGCACAAAGAGAGGATGTTAAAAGCTGTTAGAGAAAGTTGGTTAGCAAGAACCCTACAAAGGCAAAGATATCAAATAACAGCAGATTTCTCAGCAGAAAGTGTAAAGAGGCCTGGATAACTTGTAATGACATTTCTCAAATCCTAATGGAAGTACAACATTCCAATACCTATAGAAAAGTCCAAGAAGGACATTCACTACTGTAAATGCTTGCATTGAAAGACTAGAATGATCTCAAAAAATAATGTGATTCATATCAAGGGCCTAAAAAACAAGAACAATTCAAATTCAAAACTAATACAAGAAATTATAAAAGTCAGAGAGAAAATCAATGAAATTAAGAAAAAAATTCGAAAGATCAAAGGATCAAAGAGTTGTTTGAAAGAATAAGACTGATAAATACTTAGCCAAATTTACCAAAAGAAAAGACCATATTAATGCAATTAGAAATGAAAAAGGTAAAATCAAAATGGATATTGATGAAATCCAGAGGATTATAAAAAGCTAGCTTGAAAATATTTATTCCAATCATCATATACTGGAAACATACTAAAAAAATAAACTGAAAAAAAGAAGCTTCACAAAAAACTACAAGCCAATCTTCTGAATGAACATAGATGCAACAATTCTGAGTAAGATACTTACAAACAGAACACAACAAATCTTTAAAAAGATCGCCTATCACGATAAAGTGGGCTTTATTCCAGAGATGCAAGGACAGTTTAATGTGCATAAATCAATAATAATATTATACCTCATGAACACAAGCAAGGATAAAAATCACATGAGCACCTCAATAGATGTATAAAAAGCTTTTGACAAAGTGAAAATTGGTATAGAAAGACTGCACCACAAATTAACAAAGCCACTTATACTACTTTAATGCCAACTTTACACTAACTGGGGAAAAACTGAAGTATTACCTCTAAAACCAGGAATAAAACAAGGCTGTCTGTTCTTATTATCTCTGTTCAAAATAGTAGTCGAAACTCTAGCAAAAGCAATCAGACAAGAAAGAAAAAAAGAAATAGGAAAAGTGAAACTATCCTTATTCTCAGATGACACGAGCCTTACATAGAAGATCTAAAATTTCCATCACAAAACACTTAAAACTAATAAATTTAGCAAAGTGGAAAGATATAAAAACAATATACAAAAATCAGTAGCTTTCCTATACATCAATGATGAGCCATCAAGAAAGAAGTCAGGGAAACATTTCTTTTCTGATAGCTTCAAAAAAATGAAATGCCAGGAAATTAGCCTAACCAAGTGAGTGAAACTTCTCCACAATGAAAACAAGGGAGCTCTTAAAAAAGAGATTGGAAAGAACACTAGAAAATGGAGTGATAAGCGTCTGTTACTGGACAGTCAGTACCAATATGGTCCAACTGGCCACACTCTCAGAAAATAATGTAGAATTTAATGCATTTCCAATCAAAATACCATCAGCCTTCTAAAATTCCCATGGAATCATAAGAGATCCAGAATAGCAAAAGCAATGCCAAGCAACAAGAAAGCAGGAGACACTATGATCCTTGATTTAGTTATACTATCAGTTATACTATAAAGCTACCACGACAAATCCAGTAGTATAGTGACTCAAAAAGTGACATACTGATCAATGGAATAGAACTGAGGATGCAAAAACAATCTCAGGTACCAGCAGCCGTTTGATTTTTGACAAAGGGTCTAAAATCACACACTGGAGAAAAGATAGCATCTTCAACAAATGGTATTGGGGAAACTGATTATTTGCATGTAGAAGAAAATATCTAGACCCGTATCTCTCACCCTGTACTAAAATAAAATAAAAATGGATCAATCACCTTATATTAAAACAGAAACACTGAATTTGGGGGAACATAAAATACGTAATACTAGTGGAGACAAAGACATAGGCATAACAAATAATACAAAGAGACAACAAATGAGATCGTATCAAATTAAAAAGGAACTGCATCGCAAAGAAAACAGCCAACAGAGTGAACACACAAGCTGCAGAATGAGCAAAAACTTGCCAGCTATTCCTTTGACACAGGATTAATTTCTAGAATATATAAAGAACTCAATAAATTAGACCTCAAAAAGTAAATGACGCAATAAAAAATGTGCATTCAAAATCAACAAACACTGCTTCTCAAAAAAAGCACAAATGCCCGTAAGTATAGGAAGAAATGTTCAGCGTATTTAGTCATTCGAGAAATGCAAATCAAAACAACACTGAAATTTCATCTTACTCCAGAAAGAATGGTTATTGTAAGAACAAAAAGAACTATAAATAGTGAGATGGTGAGAGAAAAGAAACCCCTTTACATTGCTGGTGGGAATGTAAACTAGTGCAACCCCTATAGAAATTAGTATGCAGATGCATCAAAACACTAAAAATAATTCCATTTGGTCAAGTTATCCCTCTTCTATCTTCCTAAAAGCTTTAACGACATTACGTTACAGTGTTAAAAGAGTACACGTTTCACAATGCAGCACAATTTTAAACAGGTAAATCTTGGATGCTGCCCATATGTCCATAAACAGACAACTGGATAAAGAAAATGTGGTGTTAATACTCCATGGACACTCAGCCATGAAGAAAATAAACTTGAGTACTTTGTAGGAAAATGGTTGCATCTTGAGATCACAATGCGAAGTCAAATAAATCAGACACAGGTTAAATATTACCTGGTTTCTTTCATATGAGAAACTCAAACTATAAATGACTTAAAGAACAAGATTTAAAAAAATAGAACAATGGGGGAAATAGAGACAGACTTTCTGGAGATGCGAAGGAAAACTGGGATAAGGGAGTTGGAAGGACAGCACGGGGAAAATAAGGAAAAGCAAAAATGATTAGGGTGATAAATAGACTGATGACAGACAGATATTCCCCAAGTTGAACGTAATTATTCTGTATTGCAAGCAAACATACAGCAATAAAACATAGATAAATAAAATACTGAGGCTAACTACATCTCTTTCAGTAGGTACAAAATTTACTTTAATGCATCTTTTTTTTTCACCTGGACCTTCGGTGGCTCCAATTTTAAGTATATGATATGAAATTAAAACAACGCAGCGTCTCATTAAAAGTAAACAAACAAAAATTAAGGAAAAATCATACTACAGGAATATATTCTATAAAAAAAGAGACGTACAAATCTAAACTTCTCCCAATTTATATACGATGACATTGTGACAGGTTCGGTTCCTTCCTCCTGCAGGCTAGTTGCCATCCGGCTTTACCTGTCATCAGCCGCCCGAGTCCAAGGCGCTCCGCACCGGTCGCCTGTGCGGGACCCGAGAGGACCCGGTCAGGCGGCGCCGGCCACGCGCGACCGAGCCCGCAGCTGGCGGGGGCGCCGGGAGGCGCAGCCTCCTCTCCCGGAGCGCGCGGGTGAGCGTCGCCGCCCCAGCCCCCGCCCGCGTGGAGATCCGGGGTCCCTGAGCGCTGCCCAGCTCGACCTCCACCCCCGACCCGCGGCTGCGACAGGTCGCCCCCCAAGCCGCCTGGTCTCCGCCAGGCGAGAAACTTCCCGGCCACCCGAGGCTGCGCCCCGCGCCCAGGCCCGAGCGGCCCGCCCACGGCGCCCGCGACCCCCGCCCCTGGCGCGGGAGGAGCCCCGGGCAGCGGCCCTCGGGGAGCGCGGAGTCCGCGCTCGCAGCGCAGGGCGAGGCCTGTTCCGGGCGCCCCGGGCCGCGGATCTCCAGGGGCGCGCGGCCGCCCAGGCCTTGCACCGCCCCCGCCCGTCCGAGCTAGCGCCCTGGCGTGGCTGCAGCCTAAACTACCGGGAGTCGGCGGGAAACGAAGAGGAAAACAAGTCGCCACCGCGCCAGCAGCAGCGGCGGAAAGTAAAAGATAAGCGCCAGCCCACACTTGCCTCTCCGCGGACATACACGTCTGCGCCCGAGAAAGACTTCTGCCGGTAGAGGGTTAGCGCGCACGGGTGGGGACAGG